>JABXWE010017326.1:0-28836 GCA_014611495.1 Limonius californicus
TTTTGGAATAGAAGACCAGAGCTAAGTCCGAAATCAAGATCCCATGTAAAATGTCGAAAAACGTATAAAGCACAAAAAGTAAATAAATCTTGTAGAAATTGAGTGTATTATTATTAGTAAAACGTAAATATGAATTTCAATGAAGTAAGCCAAGGAACAATTAACAAATTCGATAATTATTTAACTTTCATACATACAACACCTTCTTTTACTGTTACAAACTAATTATTTAATTATGTTTAAATATCGTTACAGATTTTAAGAGGTCCTCCTGGTATGTTTTACTATTTTTGAATTTTTATTTATTGACTTGCATATATTAGATGGATTCTGATATATGTTTTTGCTAAGGTAGATTTCATAGGGATACTACTTCAAATCATGAAACCACTTGGCCATCCTTATACTGTCTCAAAGGGCATGCATCTTGGATGCTCCCGAAACGGAATGAAATCACCATTTCCGGATGTTTGTATTAAATTTTCATTAAAATGTTTTTGGAGTCCTTTTGCGTGCTGCGTTTGTTTTATTTGCTTTTCCTTCTTTTAGGAGAAGGTTCTTAATCTGCTTTTCTCGTAAAATGGGTTTACTTAGAAATTCTTAATACAATCGCATTTCGAATTCTCTTTTACTTAAACAATTGTATTGACCGTGGTGCTTGTAATTGCGTTCCTTTTCCTTTTTCCTTCTTGATACATTGTAGCAGTTGATTTTGCTCGTACTAGTTAAGTATGACTACATAGATTAGCGATAACATGCTTTTAATAAACATGGTTTAATGAGACAAGTAACTTTACGGCTTTTTAATGTGCTCTGTAATTAGTTTTTAATTAATGAAGTTCTACTGATTAAAAGCTGAATTTTAGGACGGCAGAAACCGCAAATAACGAAAGCGGAAATGGATTGCTCCACCATTCGTATTCATTTTGTAGCTAATTGCCACACACATTATAAGCTTGAAAATGTTCCTCTTTTAATGGCACCCCAATTTGTAACTAGGAAATACCTTTATTCTCCGTTGTAATGATGATGAAACCGTCAAATTCAACAGGACTATTTAGTTTTCACATATTCTGATCTTTCAATACATTACGCCCTTCTGCCGAACACGCGGCGTAAATTAAACTCGGGTAAGTGAATTAGATTTTAAATTCCGCCGCCTTAAAGTATTTTGAAGGCACCAAGCAATTTAGTCGTCCTTTGAACTCGGCGTTTAGCGGTTGACGCCTGTCTCAGACAGACGCCGGAAAACTGAACTCGGAATAGACAAAAGGACTTTCCTTTTCTGCTATTCCTTGGATTGCTCAGCTTTCGATTGACATCCAGGCTCGGAAATGCAGCTTTTTGATCCAGAAAGACAATATTTGAAATGGCTATCAGATATTTGCATTTTAGGGAGAAAACTGAAAGCAATCGCAAATACTGCAAAAATGCTTTTATGAACATATAGAAAATTGTCCGAAATAAGTAGTAGCCATACATATTTCCAGGTAAACCAATATATATTATTAAAAATTGCTGGTAGAATACTGATTTATAAAAGAATTTTAATGCTGTACTATCGTATCAAAAGGCTTTCCAAAATCATTGAAAGTTATACAGCCTTTTATATTTCGGGATTAGAGAACAAAAACAAATATTTATCATCGAAAATAGCTTTACTGTTTTTCAAAATATTCTCCTTGACGACCAATACGCTTTTGCATGCGTGTGAACCAATTTTCGAAGCACTTTTTCCACTCCGATTGAGGTATCTCCAAAACATGCATTTTGAACACCTTGGAAGATCCATACCGCCGACGTTTACTTTCGGGCTCATACGTGTAGATCCACGATTCGTCACCTGTCACGATGCCATACACATATTTTGAAGCACCGCGATCGAATTGTTTGAGCATTTCTTGCGACCAATTGACACGAGGTTGTTTTTGAGCGATTGTCAAATTATGTGGGATCCAACGCGAACAAATCTTTTTTACGGCCAGATGTTCATGTAATATTGAATGTATGCTGGCCCCACTAATGTCCAAGGATACCTCAATCTCACGATACGTCATATGACGGTCTTGCAGTATCAGTTCACGCACCGCATCAATGTTTTTCGGAACAACAACCGATTTTGGACGACCATCACGATATTCGTCGTTGAGCGAACTACGGCCACGATTGAATTCGGTAAACCATCGATAAACACTGGTCCTTGATGATGCTTCATCGCCAAAAATCAAATTAAGTTCATGGATGCACTGTAGTTGAGTTAATCCAAGTCGAAAGTTGTAAAAAGTAATCGCACGAAAATGTTCACGATTTAATTCCATTTTTTTGGCCGGTATGAGTTTTTCAAGTTACTGTAAACAACACAAATAGCGCTCGTACGTCAAAACGTTCTGAGTACGTATATTGTCAAAAATGTCAAACTTTACGATAGACACGTCAGTTGCCAGATGGCAGCATTAAGGTTGCCCAATCCCGAAATATAATAGGCAACCTTCGTATTATAAGAATTACTTTGATTAAATATCTGCAACTGATCTTAAACATATGCTGCCCTATTTACCCTATTCAGAAATTTTTTATTAAAACAATCTTCCTGGTCATTTCATTCTTGTGCTTTTCACCATCTAAAAATTAAAATTTTTAAGATTCAATTTCTTTTTTAATTATTTTGGTCTATACGAAGTCTGTAAAACATTTTTGACGTTTAATCCCTGATGCGTTCAGTTTAAACGTTTCTACGTGGGCTTAAAATAATTTGTAGGGTTTGAAATTTATAAGAATTGGTGGAATGTCGATATTATTTGTGCGTGAAACGATCTTTGATTATCAAAACGTATCATACGAGGATGGTTCATCAATTATTGTCCCTATCATAAAAGGCATTGACCAAAAAATGAAAATTTTTTTCTAGAAACGTTCCAGTTATTGAAGTTGCAGGTGCCTATCTTTTTGTTCATAAAAGTTATATATTTAATATTACTGTGATGCTGTAGATTTTGTTGAAATGGAAAAATTCAAGACGAGTTCTATGATAAAATACCTTTTTAAGAAGGGTCTATCACCGCAGGAAATTTATAAAGACATGTCCGGGTGATTCTACCCCGTCATATCAAGCAATTAAGAATTGGTGCCGGGATTTCAAATTAAGAAGGAAGTCGTGTCAACGTACACCAGGTGCTAGACCCCCCAAAACTGTTGTCACTCAATAAAATATTGATTAGGTTCATGATATGGTACCGAGTGATCGGAGATTTGCGGTCAAATATGTTGCTGAGATATGTAGCTCTTCTATTGGAAACGTTGAGGAAATTTTACACGAAGCATTGGCTCTGAAAAAAGTCTGCCCACAAAGGATTCCAAAAATGTCACTTGCTCAAAAGTGGGCCAGGTTTCTATCCACTGCGAGAAATTTGAGATTAATGGACCCGGATTTGGTTGAATTTTTGGAAATATTTGTAACTGTAGATGAAACCTGGGTTCATAATTTTGATCCAGAATCAAAACGGCAATAATCAAATAACGGTATCGTGGTGCCCGCCCCACGAAAGCTCCGTGTGACTTCATCGGCCGGAAAGATAGTGGCAACAGTGTTTTGAGATTCTGAGGAAGTTCTTCTTGTTGATTATTTACCAGGTGTTTACACAATAACGGGAAACTATTAGGTAAAACTCAGTAAGGCCATAAAGCAAAAAAGGTGTGGAAAATTGACACGCGGCGTTCAGTTCCACCAAGACAACGCTCCCGCTCACAAGAGCTGTATGTCTATGGCTGTTATCCACAACACTGTATCTGAAACTTTAGAACAACCTCCAAATTCGTCATATCTAACCCTCAGGGATTTTCACCCGTTCCCCAAATTAAAAGGACATCTTCGGGGAACTCATTTGCGGACGACGAAGAGGTGATGGCTGCTATAAATGAGTGGTTTGTAGTGCAGACAATAAATGATGAACCACCGTCGTATATATCGGTGATACTTCTATTTAAATGAAAACGTGTCGGAATTGTATAGAAATATTTTAGTTTTAATAATTTTTAAATATCTAAGATATTAGAAAATTACAAATAATTTTAAATTGCAATTATTTAATAATACCCAAATTATTTTTTAATACAAAATTAAATAGTTCCTATACGTAATATGTACTATTTTTTTTAATGTATTCTTTCTTAGTAAATATTTAACAATTATAGTGCATATAAAAACAGTTTGCAATTTTGTTTATTAATACAAATTTAGTTATTAGGCTTAAGTGCCTAAGGTATTGTTGATTTAATTATTTACAGCTACATAAGAGGTTTTTCGAACGGATTCCTGTTGTAGGTCAATTACAATTACCTCTGTAAGCTAGTAACAAAGCTATCCACAGAAACTGGTATACTTTTTTATATAATCGCAAACTGATTACCGCGTAACGCCGAATGTACACCGATTATATAGAAAGCTCCGAAGTCCTATCTATTCATACTGTAAAAAAGTGTGTATTCTGCCTGTATATCCGCATTTATTCTGCAATGTAAATAGCCTTAGAAGTTACTTTTCAACGCCTAATATATTCCCTAAAAGTTTATCAAAAATAAAGTATTGTTCCTGTTAGAAAAATATATCAAAATTATTTAAAAAATATAATAATGGTGAGATTCTACACCCCATAAAGGAGTTTGGCCTGTATAAGGTGGAAGGTCAGAGCGCCCCTATCCTTGTTGTCACATCCGGTTGTCGCGTGTCAAATTCATGTAATTTGGTGATGTGGTGGGCATCACGTTATGGAGGCATTATTACTCCTTGTTTATTCGAACGCAGCTACCCATTTATATTAAGCAGTTGGATAGGCCGCCACTAGGCATCGAGTCGGGGATTTGAACTTCCCGCTTTCCACATCGCAATTATTAAATCAAACGAAAGAATAAAAGACACCACACAATATATGCTGAAGGTATAGTTTGCGTTAGTACATTTACATGTCTCCAACAGAGAAGAAATTGTCCTGTTTCGGAATGAATACCACATACGCTTTAATAATAAAAAATCATGCCATAGAATGCATTTAAAGACTCTTTAGTAGTCATTCGTGTGTCGCATCTAACAACAACTATACAAAGCTTGAGCTTTTGTTACAACTGCAAATTAAGATACCTGAAACACATACCGTAAAAGACCAGAATTTATCAGTTAAAATGGAAGTAAAAAGTGTTTGCAATGAGATTGAAATAAACAAGGACCAAGACCATTAGGGTTCAACATATTTGGAGCTAAGGTTTATGAACTCTTCAAGGCAGTAGTTCTTGTTTTGATTGAGGGAGATCTAGGACGCAGTTTTACAAGCGTCTCCTTGCATTTAGGCTATATTAATGTACAACACAAAAGATTTGGTAGACTTTATGAGTGTATCAATACATAACCTTCAAGTCAGCAATATGTTATATATACAGTGCGGTCGTAAAATGCCCTCCCTCCCCTACTAACTTTTGAACGACTTGATATTTTTTCAAACAATTTTGTATGTTTTAATGGGAAGCTAAGTTCTACTTTGTAGCCCATATTTAAATTTTATAACTTTTTAAATGGCGGCTAGGCGCCGTCTTGAACTATTTTTTTACATGGCAATAGGGGTCGAGTGACACCTCATTCGAAAGGTATTTTAATTCTGCGTCTGGTGCATGAGTGTCGCAAAAAAATATTCCTCCAGAAAAAAATGACCGATGATTGAAAATAACAAGTTTATGGAAAAAAGAAGACACCCGGAAATTTTGCTATTCACGGTCCGGGTATGTTGTTGACATCGTCAGGGAGAACAACTTTTCCTTATGCCACTTTCCCATAGCTCGTACCCTTCGGCCTCCAGGGGCGTCCAAAGTCGAAACACGAATCGACGTCTCGCACGTGTCCACGTCATCGCAGCGGGTCGGTCGCGAGCTCAATCTGTTTGCATTACGTTTTAGAAATTTCAAACAAGTTGCTTAAATAATATTTGGAAACGTTTATAACATTTAGGTATTTAGCATAAATTGCTTTGGTTGCTTTATAAAAAAAAGTTAAGTGGTGATATGAAAACAGTAGTACCCCAGATAACAATTTTTAGAGTAAAATACATATAAAGTTAGACAAACGTCAGAGTTTATTTTTAATGAAAATAGGAACATTATGAAAAAAATTATCTAACGGAAATGTTCATACTATGCACCATTAACCAGTTGGCATTGACTAGCACGTGTGTAAGCACTTTGCATCTTACGTTTAAGAATTTCCGCGCTGGTATTGTTCATTTCTAAACGAATCCGACACTTTACATGGTCTAAATTGTATGGTCTGTCGATGTAAATTCACGGTTTCACATGACCTCATAGAGAGAAATCTCACGGAGTCAAATCAGGTGACCGCACTGGCCACTCAAACGGTCTTCGCCATCCTAATTATCTTTCAGGTAATATATAGTCAAGAAATTGTCGAAATCGTACACAAAAATGGGGAGGAGCTCCATGTTGTTGAAACCTAATACTTAGGTGGGGCATATCAGGATCTTTATTGATTGGAAAAAGAGTTACTAGAGCTGGAACTAACTAAAATCGCTGGCAAATTTAATCGAAACAGATGTAGTGCATTATTTTCATTGAAACTAAATTCTGAAGTTTTAAAATTTTATATTTACATTAATCGAAAAAACAGTTTTATGTGGGCTACTAATTGTCTATAAAAATAAGGGAAAAAACTAGGGTTGTCATTTAAAAAATTAATAATGACACCGTAGGAGAAAAACAGAAACCGATATAAAAAATCGTATATTATGAGGTGTTTTTTTGCCAGATAGGAGTACTTTAGGAGCCTTTGTTTGTGGCTATCCCTTTCCTCAAAAATAAGAATATATCCGTTAAAATCCCACTCTTATTTATGGTCCCATATACTGATAGTATGAAGAAGTAATAAAGATTAACAATAGATCCTAGAATGTAAATTACTATTTGATTCTTGTGAAGGCTGCTCTATGCGAGTCCCTGTAACTGCTACTAATTGTGAAGTGTTCCATGATTAGTATAATTGGTAATATGAAATAGAGCAATTAATCACGATGCCGGACGCAATGCTCCTCATTAAATCTCTCCTGTGTTATTATCGCATGATAGATAATCGCATGCGGGAAGATAATGCCTAATTAACTTAAATAGTAATATCAGAATCGCTAACCATGTGAAAATGCATTTCTTTTCCAACGCAACGTCGGTAGTGCAATTCCCATCCAAAATCGATTACATAATATAATTTATAACAGGTTGTACAGATTCTGTCGATTGTGTGTTGTTCCTGAAAAAATTAATGGCAAAATGCGTCAGAAAACACGCAATAAATTTTCTCCAACGAAAAAGTAATTAAGAGCACAAGATCAACCCTATCTTGAAACTTTTAAAAACGAAGCAGAGTAATGCGAGTGGTTTATAGCACACGTAAAATCCCCTTCAAGATTTCTTCTGGCAAGTTTTCGCAATAAATCGGAACAACCTTCTTAAACTTTAGTGTTGTTAATACGTGGTTAGATTACTGACGGGGTTCTTATTGGTTGTCGAGAAGCATTTAAAAAAGTAGAAATTTCTCCGCTTACAGCAAAACATTGCACACATTATATACGCTAGTTTTGGAACGTTCGCACCTTGTATTTGAAACAGGTCGAGCACTTCATTGTTCATGTTACTTCGAAGAGGGCTTTTTTTCTGTTTTACTACTTTCCATCATACCTTCAAGTAATGACAAGGAATATTTTGATCTCGTGCTTCGCACGTTCCCTTGTAATAACGATTCTAGTTAACTTTGAAGCTATACGATTCAGTTCCAAAAAGCGCTGTTATTGAAAGCGTGAATCCATGCATACGTCCTACGCTCGATTCTCAAATTAGGCCTCGTTTCGACAAATGCTACCCGGAGAATATTTGCCTGTACTTCATTCTCAAGTTTCTCATATTGTTAGTCTTGAATTCCACGACAACCCGTTCGAAAGAATATTATAAAAGTTTTTAACAATACATATGGAAATTTTATAACTTGAAAATGGAAAATTGAAGATTATAATCCGGTATCTATATCAGTATACGAATAAAGTTAAGTAAGAATAACTAAAGTCAGCAGCATATTTGTTAGAGGTTTCAAAAATATAGAAGTTTAGCGTCACAAATCACTAATAAAGGTGTTTGTGGGGTTTCCGAAAATAGTTCCTGATGTCTCAGTAAGAAATACGATTCCTGGAACTTATAAAACCTAAAATGTAAAGTCATATGGAGGTTTATAAAATGAGGTATGACCCTTGAAATGGACGTAGGTTATAGTGTGTCGGGGCCTCGGTGGAATAGTGCGGAAACGCACTGCCACTTAAGATCACGCGAAAGTGGGTCCGATCGGTCGAGGTAACGAATCCCGCAATTCGCTTAGTTAAGTTTAGGGTGCATGTTGCATGAATGTTTAGTATGTAAGGGACGCCCGCACCCCCCTGAAGTAATGCGAAAGCGGTTTCCAGGGGGAACGGTAGTATGAATAAATGAGGAAAAAAAAGGTTACAGGGTGTTAGTGATATATGCAATTGATGCTACCAGAAGCAACAAAAAAATGAGCGAAAGAAATTCTTTGGCCTTTCCTATACTTCAAACCATCTTTGCATATTTACGAGAGTGTACAATGTATAGCTAGAAACAATAAAAAAAAAGATTTTCTGCTATTTCAAAAGCAGATCCCACTTGCGTGAGGAAACTAATAAAGCCCTGGATATTTTGATTTGCATAAAAATATGGTTCTGAGATAGTGAAAAAACTGTTCCTTTGCTTTTAAATTTCAAACTTAAATTCTCAAAGAGGGATTAATATAGGGAGCGTCATATAGGGATATTTCCCTTTTTTACACAGATAAAAGAGCATAACTTTAGGCCTTTACGAACTATACCAATATAACGTGTGTTTTTTAGATTTGACATCAAAATCGGCGCTGAAGTTCATTGTGAATATATCACAAATCGTACCTAACCCTACTATTATTAACAGATTTGCCAAGAAAGCATTCCAACAAATTTTCGTCATATGATTATAACTTAGTTATAATAAATAGCAATAAATAATAATAATCCATAACAAATGATCTAAATAGTCACTGCCTTCATCCAGACCCGCTCAAATTCTTCGCCCAATCCCTGCTGACATTTATTAACATATATGGATGGTTATTATATTTCTTAATTGTTTCCACTATTCTGTGCTGCAATTCTTTCATAATATGGTATTGGTGTGTTTTGTCTAATAATCCGTCTGTCGAAAAACTCTCGTATCATTTAAGATATCATGTGTTGTGTACGCAGTGGTCCCGTCTTCTTGGAAAAAACCAAATCTGTGTTCATCGTCATGAAGCTCTTCGAAAAAGTTTCACTTTCTGCTCGATACCATCCTGCAGTCAACGTGCTTGATAATAAATTATTGATGATTTTTCAGCAAATAAACCCTTTTGTCTTACTTTTATCTTCAAAAAAAGTATGATCCACGCCTTTAAATGACCGCCCACAATTCTATTTTTTGAAGATGAAGAGGTGTCTACCATAAAATTAGGCTTCTCCCCACTCCATAAGCGCATATTTTACGAATCAATGTATCCATCTAAATAAAACGAGGCCTGGTTCGTGAAAACGGTTTTCTCCAATAAGTCATCCTTGAGGATATTTAGCAATCACTGGCAATATTCGACAAGCTGAGGATAATCAGCTTCATATAATTGGTGTACAGACTGCAAGCGGTAGATGATACTAATGGATATATTTCTTAAATATCTTATGACAGGTGCTTCCTGACAACTGAATTTGTTGAGACAAATGGCGTCGCGAGGTCGAGGGGCATCTTCCATAATTTGTCTTACATTTTTAATTACCTATGCCGTTCTTCCCGGAAGATTAACGCTGCCTTCTTTGTGTGAAATGGCTCCAGCAATCCGAAAAACTTCAACGTAATGATTCAAAGAACAACGAAAAGTGTTATAAGGCATCATAAGGCTTGGAATTCCTAGCGAAACACTTCAAAACAATCATGAATTAAATACTGCCATACTCCATCAACTCGACGGCCGTTACGAAAATAGGATTCACTTATAAAAATTTATGTTCCTGTAGGATTTTATTTCAACAGGTTACGTTACCAAACACAAACAACCGACAGATAGAGATTAGAGACAATGAAATTAATGTTCTGTAAAGAAATATTCTGTTTTAGTTAACATTATTAAACTGTACTGTACATACTTATTTCACTAACAGAATGCACAATCTAGTTTGAAAAAGACTGATTTTTCAAACTGCAGGTTAATCATATGTTCTATCTGGTTCAACATTAAGCATAATTCGCAGCGTAACACCCACTTGTGTACACACTGTATATTTTTACATTTTTATAAACTGCAGACATTTTTGCATTTAAAATTACATTTTCATTATTTCATTATTACTTGATAATAGATAGTAATAGATAATAATCAAACTTAAAGCTCTTCAATTGGGTTTGAAAAGTAGAATGTTATTTTAATTCCTTGATGTGATAAATCTTAAAATTGCAAATTGTCTCATTTCAGTGGCTTTACATAAGTTTATATCAGCATTTTTACACTGTAGTTTAAATTGTAAATTACTTCGGATTAACTAAGAAAACGTAGAGAATGTATTGCTCATTTATTCAAGAGAAATAAATCACTTGCGAGGGAGTGAAGAACTAAATGCGATTTCCTTGTTAATACTAATGGAAATGCACCTAATACTACATAATATCGTATGAGTTCATGGAAAAACACAATATTGTACTGAAAGGGCGGACCATGTAATAGTTAAAGACCACATGTACAGGGTGATAATGAATTGCAGGGACAAACTTCTAGGGCTTAAAGTATACACGAAAACAAACATTTTTTGTTAATAAATGTATGGTCAAAAGTGTTTCTTTTCAAGGATAAAGCTTCTCAAAGATTCTTTAAGAAGCGCCTAAATGTAGGCAACTCAATTTACTACCTACTATTTGTTTCCATAACGACGGAAATTAATACAAGATAAATTTAATTTAAATTTGAAAAGTGGAAAAGAGGGATTTATTTATTCTGTATTAATTTCCGTCGTTATGGAAACAAATAGTAGGTAGTAATTTGAGTTGCCTACATTTAGGCGCTTCTTAAAGAATCTTTGAGAAGCTCTATCCCTGAAAGGAAACACTTGCAACCGTACGTTTATTAACAAAAAATGTTTGTTTTCATGTATACCTTAAGCCCTAGAAGTTTGTCTCTGCAATTCATTAACACCCTGTATAATAAGAAAAATTATAAAAATGATTTACATTTCTCCAAAACAAAGCGTTAACATACGGAAAAAAGCACAAAGTTAACCCAAAAGTCAAACAAATTTTGCAAATAATGGACGTCAAAATCAGGAACACCATTGACTCAAAACCTTCAATATGTTTTGAGTAATATTTGAAACCCTTAATTAGCTGCAATAACTGTTACTACAGAACATATTCGTTTCGTCGAAAAAGTTGAACGCAAACCAGAGAAAAATAAGGCGAGAATGTTTTACGCAGGCAATAAATTTTCGAAACCAGTTTTTCTATCTAAAATCAGCGAAAATGGAAAAATATGCTCGACGTAAGCACAGAAATAAAAAATAACATAAAAAGAAAGCAAAAACATCATAAAATCTAGTTATGTTTCATTCGTGCACATTGTAAACAATTTTCCTTATATTTTTACGATTCGAAAAATAGAAACTAAACATGTGGTATACGAGGGAACCAGCTCATAGCCTGTTGTTCTAGGAGCAATTGTGAAATGAGCTGGGAAATTGTTTTTTCACTAACATTGGACGGTGGAGCAAAAATGTGGGTTACACTATACAAACCACTTTGTAAGTCATGTTTATCTTTAGTAACGAGAGGTTAAACCAAAAGTGAAGCAGCATATAATAGTTCATAGTTTTAGCAGTTCAAGGTGGACAAGCGAAGACCGAGCAGTTGTTAGTTTCTGCGCTGGACACTGGCGTGTACGTCATGCTTCTATAAGTTGTCATGGAGCAAGTGAATATTAAATTTGTGGCAATTTGCGAAAAACAACAACAGAATCTGATGAAGGATTTTCAAAATAACGCTAGAACCGGGCGTCGCGTCGGTCGATTTATCAAAATGTAGATTTGGTCGATGACTTTGTGAAATTGCTGGAAAAGAACGCAGAATGCGTTTCGAATGATGGCAGAAGAGTTGAACATTAATAAGTTAATGATTTCAAAAATTTCACATGAACATTTAGGAAAGAGCGCCAGCGTGGTCCAGTGGTTATAGCACTGGGCTCCGGTGCGGAAGGTCGGGACTTCAAAAGGCGAGCGCCTACCTAGTTGCTTTAAATAATTGGATACCTGCGTTCGAATGAACAAGGGCTAATAATGCGATTGTCTCGTGTATAATGCTCACCACATCACCATGTGTCATTAATTTAGCACGCGACATTCGGGTGTGAGAGCTAGGATACGGGAGCTCTGCCCTTCCGCCTTGCAGGTCAAACCCGGTCATGAGGTGTAGGCCTCACCATTATATTTAGGAAGGATTAAGATTTCTGCAAAGCTTATCCCGTACAGTCTTGCAGATGAGTAAAAACATCGTGTGCAGACATTGTTCAGACTTCTCGCAACAATTCATATTTGCTTAAGTGCATTTTTACTGGTGACGGATCATGGGTGTTTGCGTAAGATCCTGAGATGAAACCCCATTCTACGCAGTGCTGATAATTTTTGCAATGAGCAGGGTGTAATCCAAATAGAATTTGAGCCTGAAAGACAAGCAGCAAATAGTGCGTTGCACGTGATGAAGGGATTATTGCAGTGCATTTCTCGAGTGCCACCGCAATTTTCGAGAGAAAGGTTGTTGGTTCTTGTTGCATGACATTGCAGCTGCCCATTCTACACTGAGTAAAGCAAAGTAATTCTGAAATACGTTGTTGAGCGCAATCATCTACCTTATTCACCTTTTATAAAGTGAAAAATGTTCTCAAAAGAAAACGATTTCAGGAGGTAAGAGATATTAAGAAAAAAGTAACCTGCGAATTGGAAGCAGTTTCTTCGGACAATTTTGCTAACTATTTTCAAAATTGTTTTAGAACTTTTCCAATATTTCATACCTACAATTTTCCAGGAATTACAAAATCATTGTATTACATTTTTCAGAATGATTCTTGCCTTTAACTTGCATCTATGTACACGTATAATAAAATAAGAAATATAAATTTTTCGTCGATCCAAGTTTTGTAATATTCCTGAGATTTTCGATAATTATTGGGGAATTCACCATTATCTTTATATTTTATTTAAAAAATACTTGTGCTTGTTCCCAGAAATGTCCATTATAACATCCTCAACACTTCGTTACGGAAAATTCAAGATTCATAGACTAAAATGTCTTCTTCTTCATCTTTATAATCATTCTGTTTATTTTTAAATAAGTTAGCCAATCACATATACGACTGGGTGCAGAAGTACAAGTTCAGAACATCATTGTACCACATCTTGGGATGTGCATCTGCTGCCGACGGACGACGAAAAATGGAGCAAGCAATATTTATAAAAATAACTAAAAATGAAGATGTATCTCTTCCCCGAAGATTGTGATAGTTGCAGGCGTCTAGCGATCGTAATACCAGCGGTAAAATATATTACAGGTTTGGTTGGGTTTGGTGATCGATTCTGCTTCTATTGTTGTAATACTTGCTACAGAATCGAGTTTCGAAAAGTTTCAAGTGGAAGGAAAACTAACACTTCGTTTTTCTGGAACATGGAACCTATTGAATCCGCCGATGTAGAAACCAATATCGCCAGCAATCGCAAACACCATTTTGTATAAACATTGAGCACTATTGTTCTTTCGAAAACAGGAAAAATTCACGTATCGCGTGTTTTTGCATTGAATCCGTTGTTTATTTAATCGCAACAGAAATAGTAGCTTAAAACAAAGCTTATGTGAGCTTCCGTAAGCTCCGCTCTGTATGCGCTTCGTGAGTTTTCAATGTTCTGCTTTCGGTGTAATAGGATATAGCTTTACTATCTGGCACGGTATCTGCATAGTTGCATGCATCATTTTATACGTGGAAGGTTCAGGGTTCATAAAATTTAAATTATCAAGCCCTGTAATGTGATACTTTGGGTAGTTTAACTCCCATTCTCCTAGTTTCCTAAGTAATGAAATGGTTATGACTATCGGGTTTCATACAGAATTTGTAATTACGAGTAAAATAGATTATTATATTGATGAGGAACTTGAGCCAACACATTATAATTTATAGTGATTACCTGTGCAGTAGGATTTACATGCAAGTAAATCTACTTCAAACTATAAATGTATGCCGATTGTACGATTCTTTTGTATTATAATCTTTTCTTTTTGTTGCAGGTAAGGACTGTCCACTTCATATTTTATAGTGAGTATGAGTCGATTGTTTGGATGGATTGGAAAATACAATGTCGTGAAAAAATATTCCGACAGAAGCATACAATTTTATAATCTTGATTAACATTATCATTTCAAGTTTACCGATTACAATCTCGAGTTTGAAGTGGAAATTTCCAATCTAAATGCCACATATCGCGTTTTCAGCCAAGGTTTCTAACATGATTGCGATTTTTAACTGCAAAGCTTCCAACTTGAAATCTCTATTTCGAAGTTACGTCTTTCTAGTTTCAAATTTGGCGTTTAACGCGAAATATTGACTTTAAAGATTAGGTTCAGCTTAAACAAATTTAAATCGAGTTTAATATCGAGACTTAAATATTAAACCAACTTGTCGAATTTAGAGTCAAAGTCTCGACTCTCAACTTCTTATCCTGCTGTCGAAATCGAGAGTTCATTATCATTCATTTTTTGCACTCCAAACCTAAATGAAAATTTCTAGTTCAAAATTTTAGTCTGTAGTCTGAAAAACATGATTTTTACGTCGAAGTTTCGAGTATCAGCTGAACATTGCAATTATGAAGTTAACAGTTCATGTGCGAATATATCTCTAGCATTTCAAATTTGAAATCTAGAATCTGAAAGCGAATGTCATCTTTAAGCCGAGTAGTGAATTTAAAGCCGAAGTCTCGAACATTTACCCAACATTTCAACTGCCAAATGGACGGTTCATTTTCAACAATACTTTACTTTAAAATAGTTATTTAAAATATTAAACGGAAATGTGACATTTTAAACTGAAATTACCAACTTAAAGTCAAAATTTCCGATATAAATTCCACTTCTCAATTCCGAACTCTGTACACCATTTTGACACTCTATACTTAAATGAAAATATCCAATTTAAATGAAATATTTCGATACTTGATGAAAATCGCCACTTTAGTGAAATATTAATTTTAGAACCCGAAATCGGATTGTCGAGTTTTAAGCAGAGGTTTGGAATGTGTAGTTGATAGATTGATGTTTGAAACCAAGATCATATATCTATGGTTTACAACTGAGCTTCCGCTTCTTAAGTTGGCATTGCTAACTAAAGTTGAGGTTGAAATGAAGTTTAATTATCCAGTTTTTCGCCAATACTAATATTTAAAAATTTATTTCGGTTACCACTGTTTAAAATCGACTTTGATTCTTAGGGGATTATAATATATTTTTTTTAGTTTATTTATAACTTTACAATCTATCCCATAGTGACATTTAGTAATTATTTTGGCATATTACATAGGGCATGATGAAAACATTCCAGCGAATATTTTCTTAGATTAACACTAAAAGTTTGTTTCTGTACAAGTAATTGACACTGTACTTCACTTTATACGAATCGTGTTGGCAAATCTAGCGGCTTGAATCTTTTGAGCCTAGGCTCTTCGTCGTCAGAGTCCAGTAGGTGTTCCACTAATGTGTTTGGCTGAGCACTAAGCCTGTCGCGGTAACGAACACTACACTTTTGCATTTCTTCATTAACTGTTGATATTCGTAAGTCCTGTCAAATTACTTCATTCGGAACAAACCATGGGGCATTTACTATCGAACGCAGTAGTTTTGATTGGAAACGTTTTATAATGTCAATGTTCGATCTACTAGCTGTTCCCCATAGTTGTATTCCGTATGACCATATTGGTCTAATAATTTCCTTGTATAGTAACATTTTACTTTCAAGTGACAGTTGAGGATTTCGCCCTAGGAGCCAATACATTTTTTGAAATTTCATACCCAACTGATTTGTTTTAGTGAATATGTGTTTCTTCCACGTCTGGCGCTTGTCTAAATGCATTCTTAAATACTTAACAGTTTCATCCTGTGGTATTTGTTTGTTGTTTAGTATAACAGTTGGACAGATACCTCTTCTTGTAGTAAATGTTACATGTATTGATTTAGATTAATTTGTGCGAATGCGCCACTTTTTGAACCATTGTGCTAGGTTATTTAAATGAGCCTGTAGGTTCTCAGACGCTTTGTTTGGATCGGTATGTGATGATAATATCGCTATATCTTCAGCAAATGTGGCGACTGTAGTACTTGGTGAGGTTGGTAGGTCAGCAGTAAATATGAGATACAAGAGTGGTCCCAATACACTTCCTAGTGGAACTCCAGCTTTGATTGGAAATAACGATGTAAGGGCGCCTCCATACTTGACTAGAAAGTATCTGTTGGCGAGGTAGGATTTTAGTATTTCGTAATAATCTGGTGGTAATGCCTTTTTGATTTTAAACAGCAGGCCTTCGTGCCAGACCTTGTCAAATGCCTGCACGACATCAAGGAATGCAGCTGAAGAATATTTCTTATCCTGAAAGTCTTTCAAAATTCTGTCTGCCACTGTGTGAACTTGTTCTATTATGGAATGGTGCTTGCGAAATCCCAATTGATGATTGGGTATAGTATTATTTTCTGTAACTATAGACATTATTTTCTGCAGTAGCAACTTTTCAAAAACTTTGGACAGTAGACTTTTGGTCTAAACGATGACAGTTCTCCATTTGGCTTGACAGGCTTTAGAATTAGTATGATTGTGGCAACTTTCCACTATTCTGGTATATATCGTAATTATATCGTAATCTTAACACAGCGTTAAATCGATGTGTTATATATTTGAATCCCTTCTCTGGTAGTTCTTTAAGAACTTAGCCCGTGATTAAATCGTAGTCCGGCGTTTTATGCGGATTTAAGTTTGTCATAATTGCGGTCTTGACATCATTCAGTTTTGAACTGCTTGATCGGCAGACAGATTTGGAATGGAGCTTCAAGATATTGATTAATTGCATTTTCTTCATCTCTAGTAGTTTGAGATTCGAACGGACTAAAGACATTCGTTAAGAGTCTTGCAAATGCGGAGGCCTTTTCATGATCACTTCTAGCCCAGGTGTTGTTATCGAGACGAATAGGTGATATATATTGCTGTGGCTGTTTTAGTCGCTTAGTCGCTCTCCAAAGTGAATATTCAGTTGCTTTCGTGGGTGTCAATTGCATTAGGTAGTTTTGTACCGATTTATTTTTGATATTGAAAAGGAGATTTTTGAGTTCAGTTGTAAGTTGATTTAGCTTCCTTTTGTCTTCAGGATGTCTTGTAGTTTGCCACCTTCTACGTTGCTTACGTTTTTCTGCTATTTTCTTTTTAATTTCGATGGGACCGTTTGAAATTGTCTCTATCAAACTTTTCTGCGGTGTCGACTGCCAGGCTGCTTGTTGGATTATTTGATTAAAGTTTTCCAGTGCTGAAACTAGTTCTTCGTTGGATTTCAGAGATACTTCTAGTGTTAACGATTCGTCAATTATTTCTCTATAGTGATTCCAGTTCGTGAATCTGGTACTAAGGCTAGGGGGCTTTTCTTTGAATAATACTTGGGTACTTACTGAATCTATTATTGGTGAGTGGTCCGAAGAGAGGTCTAGACAGGTTTCTGCCTTGAGGTTGTTTGGATTAATACCTTTTGACATGCAGAGGTCTAAAAAGTCAGGTGTTTTTGCCATGTCTGATGGCCAGTAAGTCGGTTCGCCTGTGGACAAATAGTGAAGTCTATTACTGGTTATTGCCTTCATTAATTATCTAGCCTTGGTGGTAGTCAGTCTTGATCCCCAGTGCTCGTGCTTTGCATTGTCACCGCCCGAAATAAATCTGGTTTCCAGTGTACGGAAATATGTTTCGATTTGGTCCTGCTTAATGTTGTGTCTTGGGGGCCAGTAAGCTGCTGATATGTTTAATGGTCCTAGCCAATCCACTATCGTAATCGTGGTAGATTGAAGATGTTGTGGATTGTATTTAGGTAGCTCGTAGTGTTTAATTTTATTTTTGACTATGATCGCTGTGCCAGCATGCGCAGTGCCATCTGGGTGATGTGTAACATGAATGGTATAATTTGAAATTTTTAAATAGCTTCTGTCCATATAATAGGGTTCGGATATTAGCATGATGTCTATGGAGTGGTTTGTGAGAAAGGTAGTTAGTTCATTTTTGTGTTTTGTCAGGCCGTTGGCGTTCCAAATGGCTAGTTTAAGCTGTAGGGCCATTATTTGTTTTCGAGACGACGATTGTTAAGAGATTTAGCATCGCTCCCATTTGTTCCATTAGGGTTTTTAACATTTCCCCTAATTCGACCAAGTTATTTGATTCGCTTTGTGGTGCAGGCTGTTGCGGCTGTATGTTACTACTTTTTTGATTACAAATACCGCTTACTGTTTGGGCGTGAGAGTGGTTTAGCTGATGTTGTGCTGACTACTGACTCTTATTTGCTAGTGGTTTTTTTCTTAATGGAGGGAACATCTTTTGTTGTATTTATTTATATACATGACAACCTTTATAGTTGGCAGGATGATTGCCATTACAGTTAACGGATTTAACATAATTGTTTTTCTCTTTACGTTGACATTGAGATGTTGGGTGGTTGCCGGTGCATTTCACGCATCGTGGACCCCTGCTGCAGAAATTCTTTGTGTGACCATGTCGCTGGTATCTAGCACATTGTGGTATTTCTCGTTTAGTTATTGGCGGCTCGAATTACTATTGAGTGAGCTAGTTTGGTTATGTTATAAACGTCTTTGTTGTTATCGGCCATTTTTAATTCCACAAAAAACAGAGGCAGTGGAGTTTTTGTGATTCTTTGGCGGATATTTGCAATATTCATAACCATATGCCCATGATTTTTAAGCTCATCTTTTAGTTCGCTTAGATTGGTTGATGGATATATATTTTTGAGGACGACTCTGAAGTTTCTCTCTTCTTTTCTCTGGTATGTATGAAAATCTGTGCCTTTAGCTTATAGAGCCTTAGTTATACTAGTGTATTTTTTAGAAGTTTTTGGTTAAATTTTGACTTCATCGTTATTTAATATTTTTATTTCAAAGTTATCTTTCGCTATTGCTAATTAAAAACATTGTTACGGCCCTCAACATCTAAAATGTAAATCGTAAGATTAACCATTTTGCTTTGAAGATTCTATTTCACTTCCAACCTTTGTACTCGAGATTTTCAATTTAAATTTGAAATCTATTAAGTCGATAACGTGAAATTGAGGGTTCATTTTTTGTTTTTGACAATTTAGTTTATAATCAAGATTGTTTAATATTGAAGTATTCAATCTGAAGACAGGCTTCAAGCCTACACATTGAGATATGAGATACTACACATCTTTAAAATTGCCCTTATCGACCGATTTCATACCGAATTTGCATATTATGTCTAAACCTTTCGTTATGAAGCCGAAACTTTGGGTTTAAAGATGAGACATGGAATTTGACATTAATATTTTCTTCTACATAAGAGATGTGCTCCATTTTGGAAACCGAAACATGAAACTTAAATTTGTGAATGTGGAGTTCACGCTTTAATTTTAACCAACACGTTTTTGGCTATTGTATAATAATAACTATATTTGAGACCGAAATGTCGCGAAATCTGCTTTAAACATATTTCAGCTGGCGCCTTTTGAGATCTCGAAATGTGGAATATAAAATCAAATTTGTTGTTTGCAATGTAGATTTGAGCTGTAGAAATGGCATATTTGAAATGTGGCGTTTGAAATTGAAATTTCAGGTTGCAGTCTTGATGTAATCGTTCACGAAATTACTCAATAAATATCCTTTGTATAAATTTCTACAATGTGTTGTTATTTATATTTTGTTGCTTGTATAAAACTGTTCATTTTTTATATTATAACAAACTATGTTAAGCAGAAAAATTTCATAGTGCTTTTAGTTGCTAAAATTATGGAAACTTCAGAACCAAGTTTTTATATCTTATATGCTTGATCAAGTTTTCGTATTTTCTTAGCTATTTGAATATATGAATAATTCGTTTTTTCTGATTGAGGGCGTTATTAGATAGAAATATGATGAATGGATCACCCTGTATAGGGTCTGCGTTTGATTGTTTTACTCATTTAGTACTATATTGTCAGAAAAAGTAAATTGCTAAAGCGGAAAACGCGAACAAGGTAATTTATTATCTAAAACTTAATAACCTTTCCACGCCATTAGTTTTAGTTCGTTGGTGGGTAAGGTCTGATATATTACATTTTGTTTATTTTTTTAAATTTTGGTATTCGACTAACGTTATATCAGCTGATATTCCTCCTTCGCAATTTATACTTACTTTAATATAAAAATCTTTCTAGAAATCACAGCATTCTATATGTGCTAATGACTTAAATACACATAAAATATTGTTTTATTAACACATACAATCAATTGTAAATAAACAGTAATCACCTTTGTTATAATTTTCGCTGTAAATATAGATTTCTTAATTAACCAGTTTCAATCAATATATCATCATCTAAAATTTCGTTTTTATTTTCATCTTCAGAACTTGACCCTTAACGATTCCAAAATCTCAACGATATGCCTCGTTATTGAGGAACTGATTCAAGAAAGCTTGCAATATTTCACTGCGATATTTCTGGGTTGTTGTAGTGTTATGAAAGAAAATGAGCCCAATTAGTCTTCGTCGTGAAACTGCCATCTAAATAATTACTTTAACTGGATCAAGCAAAGAAAGGGTTGTATAATCCTACGAACGTTGCGTAAGCTTTACGTTTTGTATTTCGCTGTTATTAATTTAGGGTTATTAAATACAAATGGGTTAGTTTTTACGATTTTTAAAAACTTTTCCCCCGCATTTCATCTCGAAATTACGAACTTTTCATTAAACGACGATTTTTTCCATCCCGACCTATTGTTGCCCACGGAATGGGCAAAGTTCGTTTAGTGAAGTTTTAAACTCGATTGTGGTTTGGGAAAACTGAACAGCGGATACGCTACATGTAGCTGCGGTCAGCTTGGAACCTCGTAAAATATTACTGTCATGGAGAAAGATCTACTAACTTCTAAATAACTTTATTAATCTTGAAGACCAACCTGTCACGTCGGCATTTTACTGCAGATTTATTGCACGCTCATAAGGAGGGTCTTCTAGAATCAGCAGTTGACTGACGCTATTTGATCAGTATCTTATTTATTATAAGATTGATAGGAATTCAAACGGGGGCTTCCTTGATATATTCAAATTTGGAAAAATATTTTGAAAGTTGGATACAGGGTGTACCTGACATCTACGGGATTTATAACGCTCCTATAAATATAAATTACAGGGTGTAACATGAGGGGATGTCAACCGTTTAAGGGTATATTCTACGGTTCAAAATGAGAATAAAATCCATAGAAACATTTGGTCGGAAATGCTCCCCACGAAAATTATGGACAAGGAAAGTTTCACAATAAAATGATATTTCTTCCAATAGCATTAGTTCAATACTAGCTGTTAGGATTGCTTTGGAATCAAATATTAGAAGTTAATGTAGCTTCAATTTAGAAAAGAAGAATACGCGGACATGCACATTATGGTTGATCAGTTAAAAATCCCCATGAGTGAATTCTCATTAGCAAAGATTTTTTATTAACGTCTGGTGTGGCGTTGTTGGCGATTTCTTAATTGGACTCCCTATTCTACCCCTGCTATTGAATGGGCAAACTTATGTTAATTTTGTGTAAGAAGTTCCGCCAAACTGTTAGAAAATGTGCCTTTCATGCGAAAATATATGTGGTTTATGCATGATGGTGTGCCCGCCTACCTCAGCCGTTAAGGAAGAAGCTTCCTAGGTAATGTCTTTCCATTATGATGGATGGGTCGAGGGGGACCTATTACTTGGCCAGCAAGGTCTCACAATTCGAGTCCTTCAGATTTTTTTTGTGGAGTCAAATATAAAGTATGTTGTTCTAAACGGAAGTACCTGAACTGAAATGCGACGTGGGACAATTCTAAATACTGCTGGAATACTCGAACGCCAGGCGGATGCTTGTACCAAAGTTAACGGAAGCCACTTTGAATAACTACTATGATTATAAGTTATTAAAGTATTAAAGCATTGTGAAACTTTCTTTGTCCATAACCTTGTTGGGGAGCATTTCCGAACAAATGTTTATATATTTTTTTCCTTATTTTGACTATAGAATATACCCCCAAAACGGTGACATCACTGCATGTTACACCCTGTTTATAAGGTGGTTTTAAAGAATTTGCGGTAAATTAAAAAAAATGCAGACATCGTACAAGTGACGTAAAAATAACGTTTAAATCCCTAAAACTCGCCGTAAACATGCAATTGTACGAGAAAGCGTCATTATTATTGAAAATCTGTCTGTTCCTTTTGATCACCTTTTCATTATTTTCTCCTTTGTTACTGGAAACGCAGAATAAACTTTCAATTTAAGTGTAAGTTCAATTCCTGAGTAATCGTGATGTTTTACATATTATAATCCTAGGATTTTGAAATGTCCTACTGTACTTGAACCAAGAGATATTGGAAGATGCCACAAACGCTTTGATGGTAATCTGAGAAAATTTGCTTTCCAATTTAACATCTCTCACTTTTATTCTACTATTCGGTAATTCCTGGCTTTGGAAACTTACAGATTTTTAAATTTTATTTGTGTTATGCAAATATGTTTGAATTTACAGATAGTATTTGCATGGTTTTTGAATTGAAAAGTTCCAACTTTCTATTATAAATGATGAGCATAGATTTTCAGTATTGAGTGCAGTATTAATTGGTTTAATTATCAGTACCTGGGGCATACGTATAGCGGGTGGAGGAAAAGCGCATTAGCTTGAAGTAATAATAATAACATAAAAAACTTAGTATGGTATACGGACGGTTCACGCACAAGGAAATTAACCGGAGCTGGAGTATATGGTAGCAAACCCAAATATAGTACCTTCATTTCCCTGGGTCAAACTACCACAATATTCTTAGCAGAAATAGAAGAAGAATATAAGAAGGGGCTATACGAACAAATCCATCCTTATTATCGCTGACAGTCGGGCAGATTTGAAAGTACTGAAGTCAAACCAAATTAAGTCCAAATTTGCCTGAACTACCTTTGTAGTCGTAACACTGGCAAACTCTAACAAGGTGAAACTTGTGTGGGTGTCAGGCCACAGAGGTATATAAGGAAATGAAAACGCAGATAAATTAGTAAAGCAAGGTCACTGGGTGGAGGAGTTATAGAATGGATTCTAATCAAACATTCGGAACACTGGACAAAGAAAAAATAATGCTATGATGGGCAACCACCCCATCAAGTTTACTAAAAGTCCTACAACTTAGTAGTAGTAGTAGGACTCAAATTTGAAAAGTATATGACAAAGATTCTATATTTATTTAAAAATAATATCTAGAACCTATATTATAAATACATTTTATTGGGTGTGCGAGAATTACTTGAAAATGGGCTAATATGGGATCTCCGTTTTGAAAATATACAATTCTCGGTCGTCGTTTCAAGTGCTGTAGATTAAAATTTTTAAAAATTTTTTTCCGGTTTCTTGAAATTGAGTAATTCAGTGGGTTTAAGTCCTACTATTGAACTGCTACCTGCAAGCTGCAAGCTGTTGCAGACTTCTCACAAAGTAGTAACAATTTGTTTAAATATTTCAGCAACACTGTTTCGAATGCAGTGACTTAAAAATCTTTTGAATATATTACTATTACATGCTAGATTATGTTTATTTTATGGAATCTATAAAATGGAAAGAGGATGTTTAATTAGGTTTTACTTAATTATTTTCTTTTATAAATGTTAATTTATTATATCTAGCCAATGCTGATTTTACTAATGATATTTTAGGAAATAACTGTTTCAAATAATCGTTTTCTTTTTGGAATTTCTCGTTTACCTGCTGGTGTGTTAAAAGAGTTGGCAATTTATTTCGAATTGATATCATTCCATATTTGTGAATACGAATCTGGGCTAGTTTTCAATCAGTTGATAGAATAATTCTTATTCTTCTTGTGATTTAGTAACGTTTGTTGTGTCCCATTTTGTTCTTAGAAATTGCTTTTATCGGATCTAAACCCGCATAGTATACAAAAGCATGGCGTGTCGCACTTTTAAAGTTTCTGCGATTGTTATTTGCTTCAGTAATGCCGTTAATCGAGTGTGTAAGAACTGAATTCTTTATGATAATATAGCAAACAGGCGGACAGTGACGACGAAGTAGTAACTAGGATATAACGTTATTAAGATAAGCGAATAGATGACAAAGAATTTGCGCAAATATAATCAACAAAAACATAACTGAAAAAAGATTCCTAGGAAAAAGCCACGGAAATAAACTTCAAAGATTAATATTGACTGAAGTTATACATATTATATGGCTGCGTTGCATAGGACTCTAATGGAGATAACTTAACGAAATTCTAAATTCAGTAAAGCTGTATTTTGCTACACTGTTCAGAAATAGATTGTTTAACCACATTTGAATCGATGTTGGTTTGGCATCGTAATGCTGTGTAAACTTGAATTCTAGGTCCCCAGATTGTTGTAATTTGATCATAGTCATATTGATAAAGGTGTAGAGGAAAGTTTTCAGTCTCATTTGTGCGTTCTTGAGCTGCAGTTATTAAAATATTAGTAAAATTGTAATCAAATTGACATTTTATTTTGTAATTTTGTTAAACTTTAACTTTTCTTTTGAGAAAAATATGTTTATAGTAATGTGATACTGTATGTAAAGAAGCTACGAGTTGATTTTGATAATAATTAGAGTTAATTGTTATGAATTTATGTAAAAATATTTGTGAAGTTCTAAGGGCATTTTCGAAAGTATAAGTGAGGTATCAAAATGTTAACTTTTTAATGTGTAACACTGTGGTGTTTTTCATTTTGACGAAAATTTATTTATAAGAAAGTTATTGTAGTTTATAAATATTTGTTAATTTTTGGTCAATTTATGCTTAGCCGTGATTGGCTGAATTTGTATGGTTTGCATTATCTGTGAATATTTTCCATGACGTTTTTTACCCTGCAATTATTTACTACAAATTGTCAGGCGTTAAATTTTGAGTAATATTTCATGGAGAACACGATAAATCCCGTAGGATTTACAACCATAATAAAGCTGGTCTCGGTGATGTAGTGCTTAGCACACTTGCCTATAGGTACAAGGGACGTGGGTTTGAATCCTGCTGAGGTCGGTGAGATGAGATTTTCTTAGCGGGGAAGAATCTAAAAGTGGGCCTTCTGTCGGATACGAAGCAAAGCCGTAGGTTCCGTGCCACCGCGATGTGTGACACGTTAAAAATCACTACTGGAGTTGGAACTACTCCAGATAGGAAAAATTCATGGTTAAGGTGTACAGTGGCCCAATGATGAATGAAATTGCAAAATACTAAATACAAATGCAACCAACAACAATTTTTGGAAAACAGTCACGAATTTGGTTTTAGGTTAAGTTTGTGTATGGGACCGCGGTGGTCGAGTGCGAGAACGTATTGGCCACTCGAGGTCAGACTAAATGCAGTTGCTCCGTTGGGGCGATCGAATCCCGACTGGGGCAACCGCATTTGGTTAGTTAAGTTTAGGATGCATGTTGCATGAATGTTTAGTATGTAAGGGACGCCCGCACCCCCCTGAAGTAATGCGAATGCGGTTCCGGGGGGGGGGGGGACGGTAGTATGAATGTGTGAAAAAAAAAAGGTTAAGTTTGTGTCATAATTCATAAAAACTGACAAAATAATTATATGTATGCTATTATGTAGGTAGGTAAGTACTTCAACTGAAACTTTTAAATGAAACACTTTGTTTGTGAACTCGATTTTAACAGCACAAATCTTGGTCTCTATTATTTTTACTCACTCTGTACAGCCAGTTAGAAATGTTTTATGTACTTTAATTTTACTAATACGTTTTCCTATTTGTATTTTTATATTTCAGTTTTATTAATGTTTTTTAAAATAATTGGGATTTAAAATTTTAAGTAGGATTTTAGTGGACCTCAGTCATATTACGTTGGAGATCTGAGTGCTTTAATCTTTTACTAGAAGTAGTAGTTCTCAGTGATTGGAAGTAACGCGTTAAAAGTAACGGCGTTACAGGTAACGCGTTACTTTTTTAGAAACGTGTAACGGGAACGCGTTACTTTTGTACACAAAGAACTAGTAACGGGAACGCGTTTTTTTTTGGTAACGAGTAACGTATTAGACGTTACTTTGACGTTACTTTTAATTGTTTCCTTTTATTTAAAAAAAATCATTAAATTTAAATCGATTTATTGGTTTAAACTGTAAACAAAATATTTTTTAACAACCAACAAAATGCAGTACCTAACCTATACATACACAGTTAAAATTTTACGATGTTTTGCGAATTCATAAAGTTCAGAAAATTTATCTGCCAGATGCCGTCTAAGAGGGACGTAGGTCATAAACTGTATAATCTCTAATCCCCCAATTGTATTCGAGGTTGCTAATGTTCAAATGTAAAATCTTATCTCCAAACAATTTACTTAGTCATACATACCCTGTGGCTAATGGCTATTTACTGTAGTTGCAAACAATTACGTTCAATACAATTTATTTTATCTTACCAAGAAAATGACTAATGACGAATGAGCACCTATTGTATTATTATTCTTTTAGAATTTTAAAGTAGGTAAGTAGTAACTACTAGGTACCTAGCTAATCGGCGGACGGTCGACTGATAACAGAATTTCTCAATTTAATTAAGAAAGTTGGAAACACAAACAGTTCTTTATAATATTTTGCTCTAACAAAATTGTAAACCCTTCCCTAATGAGAATGACGTAAAGTTATATATTATTATTAAAACTTAATAAAGATTATATGTAACATTTCAAACTGTAGCTTAATAAAGATTTTATGTAATATGCATTTCATACTGTTGTTTAATTATATTTACAATTTATTTCTAATTTCAAGTTCTAGTACTCGTCAAACCAAAGTAAAAAAAACTTCAAAAAATAAAAAAATTTAAAATAATTTAAAAAAAATTTTAAGTAACATTCACAGTAAACAAAATTTCAAAGAATAAGAGTAATTAACTAAAATTTAAAAAAGTTAAGTAACGTCTATAGTAACGCGTTACTTGCGAAAGTAACTTGTAACGAGAACGCGTTACTTTTGAAAATAAGTAACGTGTGACGGGAACGCGTTACTTTTATTGGTGATTAACGTGTAACGGGAACGCGTTATTTTTTAAAAGTAACGTTCCAATCACTGAAATTGGATACACACACTTTAACTAATACACCTTTAATGTATGAGCAAATTGAGCTCATAAATTCCCCGTTACTGGACGTTCTAGAATAGAAGACTGAGTCAAGTCCGAAACCAAGATCCAGTGTGCTGTTACCCTAGCTACTACAAATGTTTACTACTTTAAATGCTTTTGAAAATGTCATTTTGTATGCCGAAAAACGTATCAAGCAAAAATAAATAGCTGTTGAAATTGAGTGTATTATTACTATTAAAATATAAACATGCATGTCAACGAAGTAACGCAACAGACAATTAACAAATTAGGACTTTAATTTATTCAATTTAATTCAATTTTGAAAATATTCAAAATATCCGATTCGCAGAGTACCACTATTATAATATGCAATCGTGATATTACGCCAAGTGAGTCTAAATTAACAGACGTAGTTATTGAGCCTATTCATAGAGAACAACGACTGTCTATCTAAAAAATAATTTTTCTAATATTTCAAATAACTGAGATACCAAGCTGATTCGTCTTAGTAAACTCACCCTGTATAACAACTTTTTCACTTACCAATAAAAAAAACTACTATTTACGGTATATCAAAATTTTATTCCAACACCACGGTATGATGTTAGCTACAGAACTTTTGACATTTCATAATATGTGATTTCTGACGGTTAATTGTTTTTAGGGTAATTTAGTATTGCAACCTTTCTAACGACCATGTATAAAAGATAGTCTATACTGTCCGTAAAAATTAAATTTACACACTCGTAGTATTCTGCCGGGCCGTTTACATTAACTGTGTGGTAACGTCAAAGTGTTAAAACACGTTGTAACACGTAGTGCCAATATCTGGAGGTCCCAGGTTTTGGTCAAATGTGTTACAGCATCAGAAATTAATTATTTGTATACTGTAGAGTAACAACATTTTTCTCAAACTAATTTATTGGCATAAAATGGAACAACAACTTATCGAGCATGTTAGAAATTAAATATTTTTATACAATATGCATCGGAAAGTTTATCGAAGTCCTGCTTGCACATCCTCATATTCATTTAAAAACGCTCTTTGTCTTTTACAAGTTTTGGCCGTAAAACAAATCGCAGCAACGGTGGGCGTCTCGCAGGGCGTTGTTTCAAAAGCCTATGCAAAATTTTTAGAATTGGAAACGCTCAAGAAGACAAAGTCGTCACAGAAAGAAATCCAACTTCTTCTCATCCGGAGCTCCAAAGGCAACTGATGCAGGGTACAGGTGTTGGTATTTCAGTTGAAACAGTACGAAAAGAGACTAGGTGCCCGAAATTTATTTAGCAGCAGGCAGTTAAGGGTTGCCGAGTATCCAGGCAGAACAAAAT
>JABXWE010017336.1:0-16162 GCA_014611495.1 Limonius californicus
ATTGAAAAATTAATTTTACTGGAGAACCTCAGCGATTTCGCAAAAAATAAAGAAATTTCCCTTAGAGAAGTTGCAGTTCAAAATAGTATTTTAGGGGGACAGGGGTACAAGCGTTGTCACTGCAAGGGCGGATGTAAAAACAAAAAGTGTGCATGTGGCGCAAACAAGAAAATTTGCAATTCGAAGTGCCACGGACCACTCTCATGCCACAACAAGAATGATTAATTTAGAGTTCTTTCAATATTATTTGAAAAATTAATATTCTTTTTTAAATTTTTTGTTGCTTACGTTACCAAGTATGATTTAATAAGTGTGAATAATATCGTTTCACCTTGCACCTACCTCGGCGGTGCATATTTGACAAATAAAAATAATAAGAGAAAACATATTGTATAGTTTCAATAATAATCATGATACCTATATCAACATTCTCCAGCCATTTTTGGCAATTATCGTTAATGGCCGGGCAAGGATGTTAATATGAACATAAAATGAAAATATTGACAACATTGCCCGCCCACAACGGGCCATAACGTCAATGCCCGGCCATTAGCGACATTGGCCAGGAAAAATGGACATTCACGTCATTGTCCGGCCATTATCGTTACTGTCCGATTACCGTCTTTGACCGCAACATATACTTAGTCAGATATATTATTATTTTGTTATTATTGTTATTTATGTTTCCACAATATTTATGCAGATCCCCATCAGAGGATGATAGATGAAGAAAATGGACTGAACTTCGACTCACTGGGACAAATACGAATACCTTCTTTGTTTCAACTGGTACAAACAACTTTAGCCAAATTACAGAGAGAAACAAAAGCAACCCATGCAAATGGATTTCTGTTGGTAGTGTTTGGCGGAAGTTTGTCAGATATTTCGCAACCTCAATCTGATCTTGTCCAAAGCATCAAACATGTACAAGAAACAACAAACATTGAAGACACTTTAATAGTTGTCACTGGAAGTTGTCCAGAAAATCATACACATCATAAAACTCATAAAGAAATGGAAGCCGTTGGAGAGTTTCTTATACCAATATATGCAAAAGGTTAGATTGAGCTATTGTCCGATATTTGTTCTAATAGTAATGTTTTTTTCCATTGGTTAAAGGTGTAAATGATGGAATGTTATCCAATGCTAAAGAATTATTTGACGTACCTGTGCAAATTAAAGCAGCTATTGAAGCAAACAAAACTGAAGAAAACAATCACTTTGAGAAACACAATAATAATTTCGAAACAGTTAACCAAAACACTAAGTCTCTTGATGGCAGCAATGTCGACGCCATCGAAAATATGTTCAATAAAAACTGGAAGCAAAATACAAAAGATGAAGACAACGATAATCAGGAAAATAGTAAATGGGCTAATATGAGAATGAAACGAGGTGTTGTGAGAAATATTGCGAGCAGCAACGGCGTTAAACTCATATTGGATACATTCACTTTCATTGTTTTATCTATATTTATATTTTTTGTTTAATTTTCTATATTAATTAATAAATCTACTGTAAATGGCAACTAATTAACGGTTTCACTCTTATGCACCTGGTAAAAATACTCACAGTTCAAGAAAGTGATCGCCAAACTCCTTAAAAGCGTTGCCCAAAGAAGAAGAAAGAGAAGAAAACCTTGATCTGATGCGAATATAAAAATACAGACAAACCTCTTTAAGTTAACATAAATATATTACTAATAAATAAACTAAGTTCTTCTATCAATCCACCAATTACGTCAATGGTCTATGCTTTCGTTCTAAAGGTGAAATTACCTTGAGACAGTAGGGGAGACTGTTATTGGTACCAGTAGGTAACCCGACTAGTAATCTTTTCCCAGACCCCCAGCACCCTATTGTGTACGTATATGTAATCTGCACTGTTTTTGGTATCTGATGTACAACTTTACAATTTGTTACGTTACATATTACAAGCAGTACACCCTGCGTTAATGTAATGCATCTTATTAGTAGCAATTTAAATAGTTACTATTTGAGTGCCAAAACAGTTTGAAAGAGGTTCCGCAACGTTTTCCTCCATTGTGTGTATACCACTCTTTCTACATTACGTGGACTTTTACCAGTGGATTAATTTACTGATAGTACTCCATGTGTGACTTGAGTATCATGCATTAAGAAACTTTCTAAAAACGATATATCGATACCTACAGTGCCTGAAAAATTAAGGAAAGGTACATGGAATGGTTTCCTTATTAATTAATTAATTGATTCGAGAACAAAACATGTTTTTTTTTACTTAAGAAATTATGTTTAACATATTTCACATCTGTGTGATAGTTACCAAGGTAAAAATAAATTGCTACAATGTTTTTTAGTCTCAAGAACACAAAATAATTATCGCTAAACATTGTCATGATTGTTTTCGTCAGCCCGTAACAAACCGATGGGGTGATTTCTTTGGTTAGCACAGGGTGGAGGGAGGGTTCGTGGAAAACACTTACAAGAAGAAAGTCTTGATTGTCACAATGTATAGGGTAAGTTGAAATAAGTACGTGCCACCCTTTCAAGTCACAGCTAAACGAATATCCTGTTGAAAGGATCAAGAACCAACAGCTTATGGGAAGTTGAACCCACCTTATTGTACTTGCTCCTTACCTAATATTTCCCACAAAATACATGCAAAAGAGAAAATATACAAAATCTAGAGCCATATGTAATCAAACAATGGTTATAAATGTATTGAATAAAAGGTTAGGTACAGTTACATGCCAAAAATGTTCATGCAAAGACTAGAGTCGACTATAAATTAAATATATAACGAAAAGGTCTGGAAACGGCCGAACCTGATATTCGAGCCGCTATTGACTTTATGATAAGACTAGGAAAAAAAATAACTGCATAGCCAATATCAGCTAAGTTCACAACACATATGCAGTTAGTTATTAAATCTGCTATACAATATTGGTTTACAGATGTTGCTCTATTTTTTGATAATACAACTACTTTTACGTCTCACAAATCGAAGCACTTTGTAGACAAATAGTTACTACTTACAATATTCACTAACACTTGACAATATAGATAGTTTTTACCTTAATTCGACGTCAGGACAGAGGACGCCAGAAAAGTATCGCTCAGTCGACGTAGGCCAAAGGACGAACTAAGATAACATCATGGGGTGATGACATCCGATTTCGCAATATAGATTTTTTTTGGAACAACGATGAAAATACCACTGGAACTAGGTGTTTTAAGGTCAAAAACAATAAATTGCGGCAAAGAGTTTTTGCTGGAACAATAGATGTTCATGGTAACGTTAAAAAGGGTAACAGGGTTAATTTTATTCTTATCAAACGATAAGAAATACCACACGGTATTTTCTACTAAATTATTAACTCCTGTATGTCTTAATCCGACTTTATCGGCGGGTTTCATTAGGAGCAAACATTACAATGTTAAACTGCAGAAACAATTTTGACCCCACTCTAATTCCATTGAGCGCTCTACTAACTGTTCACAGCGCGAGCGAAGCTCGCCATACCTGATTGCTGAAATCCCAGTCCTTCACGCAACCCTGGAGCTATTACTTGGAAAATGCTCTCAAAACGCCTCCAGCCTGCTTTGCGCTCTCGCGCGCCAATTGCAAACACGCCAAACAGTGACAACTCTCAGCATAATTGAAAGATAGCGTAAGGAGCGCAATTTACGAATTGAAATAATGAAAATAATCTATTAATGTTCAAATCCGAACGCGGGAAACCAGACGAAAATCACAATAGTGCGTATTGCATTTACAATTCCCAAATGTGATTTTGAAACATCCTGTAGCATGTAAATCTTAAATTTTATATAGGATTCTTTACAGCAGCTCTTTGGTGATGTAAAATTATTATTTTTCCGATGTTCCTATAAGGTACTCTAATCTAATACAACTTAACTGAAGTTTTTTAAGATGCACTATTTAATAGAGTCGTTCATGGAATCTAAGAACTGACCAACACAACTGCTGAAATAATGCAGTATTTTTTTGTAAAAGTGCGAAAACAAGACAGATTCGAGAGCCGCAGCAGAAGACCAGATTATAGAGGAATATCTATGGGCATCATATGACCATTTCCAAGCATTTTAGCTTGAAGAGTAACCAATCTACCCTTAACATAACTACAATTATAAATAATAAATAAATAATATAAATAAAAAAAAAACTATACAACCGTATGGAATCTTTGCAATACGAAGATGTTATCTTTACTAAAGACGAATACAAAACAAGTGTTCCAGTTTAATAATCTGTACTACACCAAGTAATGTAAAATATACTAAACTACTCTAAAATAAATAGGCTATTGCTGTGTAAGATACTTAAAGGCAACACCAGTTGCATTTACTTATAATAAAAAAAACTACCAAAACAACAAAATGTAACGTCTTTTTAGTAATGAACATGAAAACTACAAGAAAGGTACGCTTAAAGAAGAAATTTACAATATTATAATGAAAATCTTTATTGTCTCCTTCCACTTAACTTAAATTTATTAAATTCTAACACCGCGTGGCACCTCCTCTGGCAGTAATAACTGCTCTGCATACTCTCAATGCAAATATCAAAATACTCTTGTGGAATTTGATGCCACACTACCGGCAATACATCCCTCAGCTGTTGCACAGTAGTAGGCCTTGGACTATGATGATCCAGCTGTCTCTGCAATAGGCCGCATGCATGCTCGATGGAGTTGAAGTGTGGAGATAGCGAAGGAAGAGCAAGATGGTTTATTTCCACATCTTGAGGCATCTCTAAAACAACCTAAGCAAGATGCGGCCTTGCGTTATCGTCAAGAATAACAAAATATTCCTGCCCGACAGCATTGCGACGGTTCAGAACATGGTCCTTAATGATTTCTTTCGCATAACGTTGTTCCGTGAGTGTACCATTAAAGATATGGAGGTCAATACGACACCCTAAAGAATTTCCAGCCAGGACCATAAGACCACCACCACCAAAGGCAACGACTGAGTATATTGAGGTGAAGTACGATGTCCGACACTACAATATATACTTTGATAATATATGGACTCATCCGAAAACAGTACATCATCCCACGGTGTCGCTGCTTAAAGTCTACGTCTAGACCATTCCACCTGATGTCTTCGTTGAGCCACAGTTCTTGCAGGACATTTTAGGGAGCGGTATGAGTTAAGTCATACCTCAAACAATAGATTTTTCACTGCTTAGTCGGAGACTCGATTTCCTGTGCCATTCTGGAGCACTTTCTGTAGATGTCGAGCAGTTAACAATGGATGCATTAGTTACCAGAAATTGATCACGAGGTGTTGTGATGCAAAAAGATCCACATCCAGGCCTTCTTGCAGTCGTACCTGTTTTTCTAAGGCGCGAAAGGGTACGTGAAATTACGCTCTCCGTGGTTCGTAACATATCAGCAATGTCGACCTGACGATCTCCTCTTTGGTGCATAGCAACGGCTAACTTTCGTTGTGCTATTGTTAAATGTTTCCTCTGGATTATTGTTTATTAATAAAAACAGAAATGTAACACACGAAAAAAAACAATGAACAAAGAAGATCTTAAGAAGATAGGAAAGATTATTCAATCAAACACACAAACTCGAGTTCAGACTAATACGGTTAAACAATTGCAACTGGATTCGATTGTTTTTGTTTTTTAACATCAAACATTGCCGCTTGCTCTAATTATCAATAATAGACGACGATTAGCCGCCAAATACATACATATGTTCAGTTTCATAATAAATCCACCACCCATTTAAAATAAAGCCACGTGTTTGAAAATTTGTAAAATAATGTTTGTATGTGGTTGTGATGTTCGTCTACTCATCTACTGTCTCTCGTCAACTTGTTGCTTAGAAATATAACAATATCTAGTGAACATTAATTGGTTGTTTCGAGATTTTGTTACATTTTGTGATAGAATTAATGTTTTAAAATGCCCCGTAGAAATGTTAACCATATTTCAGATTTTTAATAAAGGTCGAATTATCGGCATGAAAGAAGCTGTACTTTCTTTTCGTGAAACTGGTAGAAGGGTAAATCGGGACCACACTACAGTTGCGCGAATATGGTCTACTTGGTAGAAGAAGGCATTCAGCGACAGCGTCCAACTGGTAGACCCCCACGTAGCAGCAATGTTTGTGAAGATCTACTTCTTCGAAGAATGGCTACACGAGACCGCTTTCAAACAACAAGGTCTGTTGCTGTAGACTGGATGCGAGCTCTTCACTACCGCGTGTCAATGGCAACAATATACAGAAGAATCTCTTCTTTTGGACTGCGATCCTACCGATCATTCCAACGGCTCCCTTTAAGTGCACATCACAAGGCTGTTAGGCTTGGTTGATGCCAAGAGCCGCAGCATTGGATCAGCAATAGAACGATATTGTCTTAAGTGACGAATCAAGATTTTGTTTGGGGGAAAATGACGGCCGTAGGAAGGTACGTCGATATCGAGGAGAAAGACGAAATCTAGAGTTTGTTGAAAGACGCCATACAGCTTTAACACCTGGAGATATGGTTTGGGGTGCGATTTGTTTCGGTAGAAGATCACCTCTTGTTTTTGTCCCAGGCTCTTTAAAAGCTCATCGCTGTATTCATAATGTCCTGGAACCGGTGTTAGTACCATTCATGCAGAGGTTGTCAAACGGTATTTTCCAACATGATAACGCACTTCCACACACTGCAAACATTACCAGAACGTACTTCCAACAAGCACAATTGCAAATGTTGCTCTGGCCTGCACGATCAGCGGACTTATCACCGATCGACCATCTTTGGAACATGATGGGCCGGCGACTAAGATTATTGCCAAGAGCTCCTAACAACTTAGACGAGCTGAGACACCAACTTGAGGTTATATGAAATGAGCTACCCCAGGAGAACATAGACCACTTGATAGAAAGCATGCCACGACGAATAAATGCTTGCATTGCTGTTCATGGCGATGTTAATTAATTTTTAATTTATTTTGTTTTCGTTGTTGTTATCGTTTTCATATAATTGTTAATTTTTTTTATGAAAACCTGATCATTTCATACGCAATAATGAAACCTTATTTTAGCAAAGTTGCAAACCCGTAGCTTTATTTGTAATGGGTGGTGCATTTCATATAAAACGAAGTTTATATGCTTTATATTACAATATCCCTATTAATTTTTAGTAGTTTATATTGGCAGTTTCATTTTTCATATGGTTTTAACTTTACTTACGTTTTTAACTTTTCTTTAGAACTAGAACTAGAACTAGAATTTACTAAAAAGCTCAAACAGGATTAATTTAAAGGAAAAGAAATCAATCAGTTTGTTTATACCCAGCACATTATCCATTTTTTGCTATATCGTCAGCTTCTAACGGATCTTATCAGGTAGTAATTTGTGGTTCCGAGAAGAACCATTTGTACTACTACTTTTCTTGCGATAAAAATGCCAGTTATATTTGAAAAAAATTAATTAAGCAAAGAAGAATTAAAGCCCGCGAGTTTAAGTATTTTGAAGATATTGAAGCTGTTCCATATATTTGATCCACATTGTATAGCAAGTTACCTTATAAGGGGATCTCTAATATAGACACTCTACTGCATTTTTAGAGAAATAAATGGGCAAGTAATTTATTATTACAAAGACGTAAAATTCCAACAGGATTTAGACGTCCTTGGTTGTATTTAAAAAACAAATACATGTGACAAATATCATATTTGGGGATTTAAATTATTCGCATTTGCATAACATGCACATAAATTTTAATAAGCAACGTTCTTATTTAAAGTGATAAATGTAAATAGAAGAACTGAAAGATTCATTGGCATTTGATCCTTCAATCTAATTGATGTACGACACAATTTCGATTTAATACCTAGGTGATCATTTTCTTCTTCAGACTTCTTGGAATATTTGCCGTTTTTAATTAGCAATTAGCTGTTTGCTAAGGCTACATAATTTCCTCTAAATACAACTACGCAAATGTTTTCTTCTGAACTTTTACCTCTAAGAATCAAAACATTAGCACATACGAAATGGCAATAATAAAACAACACTGCATGTTAGTCATGAAGTTTTCAAGAACTATTGCGTTTTCTTAACGCAATGATAAATAATCTTTTTAATGTTTATTGCATTTCCATCTGATTTAACTATACAACTATTTTTAAAATGAAAAATCTGATTCAAGTCACATACTGCAGTATTTACCAAGAATGCACTTGACGATAATTACTTACTTAAATAACGCCATATTTGAAAAGCCTTGAGCAAGAAATTGGTTGCTGTTTTTAACTGCTTGCCTGAGTTAATTTTTTAACATTTATTTTTTAAAGAATTCTAGTTTAATTAAGAGACATAAAAAACAAAAACAATGTCAAAAATGCTGCTGTTGATAGCACAAACCGTTAGTCAAATATTTTCCACCGGTATTACAAATAGTAGTTAAGTGGCTGGTGAAAGTGATAAAAGTGCGTGAGCTTGTTCAGGGTGTGACTGCAACACACACCTATTCAAACACAATTTTATCACCTCTTTGAATGGCATTAGCAACTATGACCGTAAATCTAATTGTATATACGTATTTATTCTAAGACTACAATATGATGAGAGACGTGTTGATGAAATAGAAAGTTAAATGGTAGAAAAAAGAAACGTTTAATGTAGTTCAGCTAACATAGCTTGCATTTTCAGGACTAATATAATTGGTATAGGACAAAGCGGGAAAATGCCAACGTCATTCTAACTTATAATAAAGGCGATTCACAAGTTGTCTAAAATGTATAAACTTTCATCAAAAATATTATCAAACGAGTAATACAACAATTTAAAGAGCAAACTGAATAATGGGCTAGCTTTAGTATAATTGAGTATATTCACACAATGAAAGCAATAGTAGAAAAGCTGTAGAATATAATATCCCTATATGGGTATTGTATGAAGCGGTGCAGGCTTTTTCCACGTACAGCACTCAAGCCATAGGCCCATTGTGCAATCCGCCCTATTAGGGATCGTCCCCAGAAAGCCCAGTGCCCACCGCGAAGGCTAACAGCTGGTTTAAGGGGATGAGCTGTAAATCTTCCGGTTCCTGTATTCCAGCCCCAAGATATTTGTGCCGCAGCCTCATGTGACTGGGGCACTGGCACATTATGTGAAGAGAGGTTTCGTCCCCTTCATGGCATAGTCTGCAAGTGGGATCGTCTATAATGCCGATCCTATGTAGGTGTTTGTTCAGGTGACAGTGGCCCGTTAGGAGTCCTGTCAGGGTCCTGATTTGCTTCTTGTTAAACTTTAGGAACCCTTGGAACTTTGGTAGGGGTTCCTCTCCGATAAAGAGTTTAGTACGCCTAGGTCCTTGTGGCGACGACCAGTCCTGAGCGAATTGGGTTTTCACCCACTTCTTCATTTCTAGTTTTGCATTGCATTGTGGTATTCCGGGAACTGGTTCTGGTCCAAGCGGGTGCCCATTAGAGCCTTGTCTGGCCAGCGAGTCCGCCTCTTCGTTACCATCGATGTGGCTGTGGCCTGGTACCCACAGCAGTTTTACTGAGTTGTGTTCGCAAAGTCGCATCAGAGCCAAGCAACATTCAAGCGCTAGCTCCGAAGTTGCAAGACTTTAGGGCTTGGAGAGCTGATTGGCTGTCCGAGCAAATGTAGATGTGTTTGTTTGCTAAACCTCTTTCTAGGTTTTCATGGATGCAGGCCAGTATAACGTAAACTTCGGCCTGGAAAACAGTGGGGTACTTGCTGAGAGAGAACGAAAGTTTTACTCTTGGTGATTCGCCATAGACACCCGCGCCTGTACCGTCTTGGGCCCTAGAGCCATCTGTGAACCATACAGGGCCCTTGGGAGCTAGAAGGTTGCAGTTTTGGATGCTCCAGTCTTCTCTAGCGGGAAGTACGATTTTATAAGGTGTATTGAGGAAGTATCTGATGATGAACATGGGTCTCCGCCAACCTCGGCAGGACCCTCATGTGCCACTGTATGGGTAACTGTCATTCATTTGAGGAAAACATTCGCTATCGTGCACACGGTGTCCTGAAAATTAAGGGACACAGCTTAACACGATAAAATCCTCGTACAGCGCCCTCTACAATATGAAGTAATATTTATATATTATATATTGAGAATGTTTGGCTTCCCCTGAAGTGAATTTGCGCCAATTTTCAGCTTGCGCCGCCATTTTGTTTCTGAAATATACTCAATATTATTCATATGTTTTTCTTCTTTAAGGCGCCACAACTTCTTAAGGAAACACTTTTGTTCCAAAGTATGTTGGGTTTAATCAGTCCCATTTGACGTCAGAAAACTGTAGTTAAGCTGAGTCCCTTCATCTTCAAGACACCCTGTATATGTTTCTATTATAACTGGTAACAGGACGAGGTGGTAAAATGCCATTTTCTTTCTTATTTATCAAGAAGTCGATCCAGAAGATTTAGGATATTAAAGATCTATAAGTTTGCTGTCTAAAATTTGTAAGCCTTTGTCACGGATATTAACAATTTGAATTCAACCCAAACTTGTACTACAATAATCTAAAGATTAAACTGAATTATAGTCTAGCTTCATAATTCAGCATAAGCATAAAATGAAAATAATAAAAAAGCTAAAGAATCTGATATCCCTGTTTAGGTAGCTTTCATTAATTTAAGGAAATCTTACACTAGCGTATAGATATAAAAAATACCTGTGTATACTACTTATTCATTGTAAAAACATTACATGAAACGCAAAAGCAACAAAAAATATACAAGAAAGGTAAAAAATTTAGAATAAGCAGATTAAATCGTTCTATTTGCCGAAAGTTAGGAACAAATGATAAGTATACCGGAAATTTTACATACCGATGTTCGAAAAATAGAATTGGAAGCAAAGTTCTCTAAAACAAAATTTGCTAAACTACAATTCAAATACCCCAAGATGCGATAGTATGAAATATATTAGGTATTACACTAAAAGATAGGCAAACGGATCAGTGGATACAGAAATAAGAATCAAAATTCTAAAATGAAATTGGGTAACAGAAACGTAGAGTGAAAAATAACGAGATGGAGACCTTCAGACAACAGAAGCACTGGATGACCACAGCAATCATGTGGGGAGAGAATAATGGACGGTCTGAATCTAAAACATGGAGGATCGAGAAAAGTGGGAACATATAAAAGTGGCCTATAGCTAGACATGGGTAGAAAACGTCTAGAAAGGGCAGCCCGAAAGGGGACAACACTTGTAGCACGTTACGCATTTTATCAGTGATGAAGTTTCTTTGGAACTGATTACACCTTCAATGAAAATCCCGAGATACCTGAGGTTTGGAAGCCTGATCCGAAAAACCCTGAATCTGAAGATACCAAATAATACGCAGCGGCGTCATACACAAGGGAAAGCTTCCTCTTGGATGTAATACTTTCAACATACGTAGGACACTATTTACGATACTCAGCATGGTAACGTGTATGTTCAAGTAACCATGGTCCATTAGGCTTCGATGCTCGTTCTTTCTAGGATTAATAAATATCTATTGGTTTTTGCCAGGTCCTTCTTAAGAAATTTTACTTGCTGAAGCTGTGTCTAAACATTCTGATTCCTTGCGTTTTCCATCATAATGACCTTTATTGAGCTCTGGTCCCGGAAGTGTTCCAGAGATCCCATTCTGGCAACACAATAACGATGTTTGTTTTCCTCAAACCTACTATCTCCAGGTATCCGGCCCAGCGTCAAGCTATTGGTATCCTAGGTTAGTGCCTGTAATTTCTTCCAATATTCCCAAACCAAGCTAGAAGATTTCCTGAGATTAGCAAGTGTTTTGAGAACCGCTTGGTTAGCAGAGTAGATCCTGATGAATATATTACCTACAAGACCATACACTAGCTTAATAGGAAATTGTTATGACATCGGCCCGAAATACTAAAGTGTATATATTTAGTGGAATAGATAGTTTTATTCTAGGAGACTTTCCGTAAATACCTGCTCTAGTTCCATCTGCCATTTTGGATCCATCTGTAACCCTAACCCTTTTTCGCCGAGAATCCGTTGAGGGCACTTACAAATTTGAAGGCATATTGAGGTTCTATGTGGTCATCGTAATATCCAGCAGCGGCAGCAAATTTTAAATGCCTGTCACATACAATTTTACTTTGTATCAAGGAAGATTTTAGTAATACGAGTATTGTTTAAATTTAAACAGGATTATTTGTATTAAAAGCCCATCTAAAGACATTAAAAAATTAAATTAATTAAAGGTTGGCCATGATTCTTGTTAACATATCCATGGCAATTATTTTCCTTTAATATTGTGATGATCGTTACATTTACAATGTCCGAAAGTTCCCTCCATTACAGCGAGATACAGCGCATAATAATTACATTTCTTATGAATAAAGGCGTAAATTCGACTGGAATCCTTACAAGACTGCGAGCAAAATACGGCGCTCAATGTCTTTCTAAATGTCGCATGTTTGAGTGGTCGAAATCTGGTGTAGAAAACGAACCTCATGTACGACATGTTGCAACTTCGAATAATAATGAAAATGAAACAACAGTTAATGCACTTATTCAGCAAGACAGACAAGTAACAGTTCGTCAAATATTTTAAAGAAGATAAACTAGTGCCCGAAGTGCTGAAGACATCATAAAAAGAAGCTAAAATAGCGTAAGTTGAGTTCCAGGTGGTTTTCGCGCATGTTGACCGAAGTACACAAGTTGAATCGTTTGCAAATCGCTTTTTCTTTACTGCAGTAATATCAGAGAGAAGGAGATGCATGTCTGAGCTCAATTGTGACAACTGCTAAAACCCTGGTACATTAAACGTGCAAAGCATGCATTGTTGTCACACCATATCTCCAAAGCCAAAGAAAGTAAAATTTGTGCTGATAGATGGTAATGTGACGGCGACATTTTTTTGGGATTCTTTTGTTTTTGGGGTGTTCAGTTGATTGGTTTAATGAGTGTCTTACAATTAATGCAAACTATTATTCGATACCTTTGCGCGATAAAGTTAATTGGGCGAACACACCCACTACAGCCCTAGAGGTCGCTCTGGGCCTTCTTCCACTGAACATCTACGTAGAGGACACGGGACTAAGAGCGCCTCTAAGGTTGTGGATAAAGGGTTTATGGAATAATAAAGGCACTGGAGCGAGACACCACAGTATCCTGAAAGAGGCTGTCCGTATGGCGCCTCTTCTTGGCGCAGTGATAGACTCCGTCCGGCCTAAATGTATCTTCAAGAAGCACTTCAGTGTTCCCACGAACAACGTAGTTGCAGCCTAACCTGACATATCCGTCTTCACTGATGAATCCAAAACAGCAGAAAGAACAGGAGCAGGTAGCTTCTCGAAAGACCAGGACCTACGCGAAAGCTTAGCACTAAGCAAGCGACCTTCTTTCAAGCGGAAGTGATGGCCATAATGTAGAGTGTAAACATAATTTTGGAGCATGGTATCCAAAATAAAACAATTACAATAGCTAGCGACAGAAGGGCGGTCCTACTGGCACTGACCAAATCCAAAATAGTCGTGTGCATCTAGCAATAATGTCCTAGAACTCATCTAGGTTAAAGGGCATTCAGGAATATATAGCAACGAGCATTCTGATGCCCTGTCGAGGCAAGGTTCGCAACAACCTTTTTAGGATCCCGAACCGGCATAATTTATTAAGAAACCCAAAGATGCTGTTGCAACAGATGGGTAAAATAGAAAAACGCCGACAAGCAAGAATGGTCGTCACAACCCCCTCGTGAAGAATCGCAAATTTTGCGCACGAAGAAATCTACGAGTTATCGTAGGAATACTCACCGGGCACGGCCGACTTAATAATCAAGTGCACAGGATAGGGTAGTTGATGACCCAACATGTCGAAGGTGCCAACTAGAGGACGAGACACCCGAACATATTCTGTGCGACTGCGCTGCACTCGAACAAATCAGAGGACCCGTGTTGGGGGAATTCTGGACTGACATGAGATTCGCAACACACGTCTGGCATGTATCCTCAAATTCATTGAAAGGGTGGTGGACTTGAATGAGAAAACCAGAGTGGTGTTTGCTACGGAGGTAGCACAATGGGCACACCTTTTTGAGGCCCAAATGTACGTGAACTTGTTCACCCTCCCCTCCTAATCCAGAATCCAGAAAGCGGGCGAGCAGGAACAAATAAAATAGAAGACAAAGTTCTGTTTGCTTTTTCCAAGACAATGCCCACATAGAACCATAAACAAACTTCAGTGGAACCTTCTTCCTAATGCAGCATTCAGTCTTGATCTTGTTCCCTCCGATTTTTATTTGTTTGACCCACAAAATAATTTTTAGCCGAGAAAGATTTCAAACAAATAGGGACGTTTTTGAAGCTGTTTAAGAGTGGATACTCATACGACACAAGGACTTCTTCCAGGAAGGTATTACAAAGTTTCCCGATCGGTGGTGTAAGTCATCATCGCTAGGCAGGAGCATTACATCAGACAATTATATAGTTTTTATTGTTACAGTATTGTAATACCATATTTTATCAATAAATTCCTGTTTAAATTGGAACACAGCTCACAGTATTTTTACCTGCATTTCCAGATTGAATGGTATGCGGTCAACCTAAATGAAGCGCTGACTAAGTCTAATTTTATTCGCGAAAAAAGCTACTATGAATATTTTTTAGAACTGGTAAAACGATTGTCCCAAAAATAAGCAACAATAAACTTCAGTTTTATTGGATTATACAAATGACTGTATTTATTTTATGAAAACCATTGGATATTTCAACTGATTTAAATTTGTGAGCATCTTTCAACACTCTTAACTCGTTTATGACATCATCGAAGATTTTTTACAACAGGCATACAGTTTTAGTGCCACTCCACGGAGAATTTGTTTATTTTATTGACACCATAAAGTTTTCCTGTGCATGCAGAAACAAATTTTAGAGAATTTCATTATTTAACGAACCTTATAATCATTTTATTCGTAAAGACATGTAACTATGATTTCCTGTTTTGTCTATAAATATATTTTTTAGGTGACCCCTACAGAGGCTTCCAGTTGAAGTAACAATATCAGATTTGTATCTGGAATATAATTCAAATACAAATCATACGAGATATACACTTCATTTCCTATGAAATGCACCACCCATTAAAAATAAAGCTACGGGTTTAAAACTTTGCTAAAATAATGTTTCATTATTGCGGATGAAATGATCAGGTTTTCATGAAAAAAGATTAACAAAGAAAACAATAACAACAACGAAAACAAAATTAATAATGTGTAATATCGCCATAAACAGCAATGCAAGCATTTACTCGTCGTGGCATGCTTTCTATCAAGTGCTCTATGTTCTCCTGGGGTATTTCGTTCCATATAACCTCAAATTGGTGTCTCAGCTCGTCTAAGTTGTTAGGAGCTCTTGGCAATAATCTTCGTCGCCGGCCCATCATGTCCCAGAGATATTCGAACGGAGATAAGTCCGGTAATCGTGCAGGCCAGGGCTACATTTGCAATTGTGCTTGTTGGAGGTACGTTCTGGTAATGTTTGCAGTATGTGGGCGTACGTTATCCTGTTGGAAAATACCGTTTGGCAACGTCTGCATGAATGGTACTAACACCGGTTCCAGGACATTATGAATATAGCGATGACCATTTAAAGTGCCTGGGACGAACACAAGAGGTGATCTTCTACCGAAACAAATCGTACCCCAAACCATTACTCCAGGTGTTAGAGCTGTATGGTGTCTTTTAACAAACTCTAGATTTCGTCTTTCTCCTCGATATCGACGTACCTTCCTGCGGCCGTCATTTTCCCACAAACAAAATCATCATTCGTCACTGAAGCCAATGTCGTTGCATTGTTGATTCCAATGCTATCGCTCTTGACACCAACCAAGTCTAACGGTCTTGTGATGTGCAGTTAAAGGGAGCCGTTGGAATGAACGGTAGGATCGCAGTCCAAAGGAAGAGATTCTTCTGTAAATTGTTGCCATTGACACGGCGGTAAAGAGCTCGCATCCAGTCTACAGCAACAGACCTTGTTGTTTGACGGCGGTCTCGTGTAGCCATTCTTCGAAGAAGTCCATCTTCATGAACATTGCTGCTATGTGGAGGTCTACCAGCTGGACGATGTCGCTGAATGCCTTCTTCTGACCAAGCATACCACATTCGTGCAACCGTAGTGTGGTCCAAATTTACCTTTCTGCCAATTTCACGAAAA
>JABXWE010017342.1:0-37915 GCA_014611495.1 Limonius californicus
CTAAATTCAAATTTATGATCTTCATAAAATTACGATTCTTTTAGTACCAAATATGACAACATTTGAATTAAAAAAATTATAAGTATTTAAATAATCAAAATTTCCAAAATTTAACAATTAAGGCATAAAATCATGAAAATCATAATCTAAATTTTACAATACAATTAAATATGCAAGAACACATCCTTCCCACATATTAATAACAATATAAATACCAAAAACAAGATTCTAACCTTTAAAATTAATAATTTCTCCTAATTTTCCATATTAGTCAATAAATAATCTATTTCAACAAAACAAAAGTGCTTTAACACCTTCCTCAAATAATATATAAACTATTTACAACAACATTAATACTATAAAATACAAATACAGTTTGTCACATAAATATGTACAACACATAAATCAAGAATAATCAAGTTTTTTTTATGTTTTAGGGCTCCCTTATTTGCCCACTGCACTCAAATTAACATCCCACGGTTCACTACTATGTTTCAACATCATTCTCTACGGAATGTTTACTCACAAAATCAATTTTAATCCAAAAGTAGCATTACGCATCACTTTCCGAAGATCATACAAGACCTTATTCACTTATTAGTCATTCAATTATCAATTTTAATCAATACAATCTTTTAAATTGGCTCTGTTACATGATAATGAAATTAATTATAAACAATTTCAGGTAAAAACCATCTTCCAATCATCAAAATAGTATCCTTTTTACATACATAAGGTATTACGAAACCACAATTTACCTCATATTTGGGTTATCTCATAAGATCAATATAGTATAAGTATAGTTTATAATATTAATATTAATATAGTGTAAATAACACAGCAATATATATATATATATATATATATATTGCTGTGCGAAACGGCCCCACGATGGGGTGACAAAAAGAGATGCTGTGAGATAGGGGGTTTTAATAATCTGCTGTAGATACACAGAATAAAATGATACACAAATACTCTTGTGCCTTCAATGACATGTACAAATCGACGACAAAATTGTATGAACGTAAACACCTCACACAGCACTATCTTAAATTGAGACTCTTACGAAATTCAAAATTGATATTTATTTACTATAGACCTTAAATTAATTTTAATTTTACGGTTAAAAAAACATATACGGTTGAAATAATTGGGTGTTGCAAAATTGTATTCGTATTACGATTGACCAAGGACAAGTGGCAAGGCAATTTTAATTAATGGATTAAAGTTTGAAAAAAATCAAAATTACATAAGCTTTCCAATACATAAAGCCTTACAATAATATTATTTGTCATAGGCATGTAATTTCATACCAATACCAATAACGAAATTAATATTTTTGACAAACATAATTTATTTCTATGTAGTAGACCAACCTTAATCCTTCTGTGACTGAAGTACATACGGTGCGCACGCACTTCTTTTATCTTCCTGTTCATGGTGATTATCGTACAAGTGGGAAATCAGGTGTTTTCTTCGTTTAAATACCGGCGATGAATTTTAGCGGCTTCAATTACGGCTCTAGATCTCACTGGACCTTGTTTTTAATTGCAGGTGAGTCTTTCACCGGTCGCTGGTTTCTTTACATTGATGCAATTGATTTGTTTTTTCACTTTCAGGTTATGTACCATAACCCCAAAAATATTCGTTGTTCAACGTTGATAAATATATTTTTAATATAAATCGAAGCACTGGGGTAATTATTATTATATTCACGTAGCACTGGACTTGTTAAACTCTTCGGTAAGTAAAGCACTCAGACCTTTGTATAACTGTATTCAAACTTTGACATATGTCCAAGAAACTTCATAAACAGTATTTAAATTTACGAAATTGGTTAGGAAACCTTCAACGGTTCCTCGTCGGAAATTTTTAGAAGTGGCGCTATTCTTCAGAATTTTCCTTTTCTGCTCTGAAAAAAGCTAGCGTTGTCGTAGCAACTTACATAACGTTCAAATATTTTAACAAATTCTAATCTACTTTACACGTCACCTGAAAAAACTGACCAATGCGGAACAAGCTTAAAAATGACCAAATTTGACTCAAAATTCTTATAAACTAAATAACTTAACTATGGATAAAGATAGGGCCAAACTAATTATATATTTGGAATCCTTATCAAAAGACAAATCTTTTGATACCGCACAAGCCCTATCTAACATGAACACAAAACCAAATTTTTAACAACAAAATCTATAAACTACAAATAAACAATGAAATCTAAAGTTATACTTGATGAAAACAAACCTAAGCTATCCTAACACACGAATATTAACGTTAATAAAGCATTTTAATAGGTTTAAACACTCAAACACCTGAAAAATCCCGATAATTCTGAAGTAGATTATCATTTCACATATAAATATAAACAATTCAATAACTAAACTATTGTTCCTTACAATCTTTATACAAAAAGATGCCCTATCTAAGTATTCAATAACATTTGAACTTATAATTCCCTAAGGAATAGAAATAACTTAGCAAATTGTCAAAACATGTTTAAATAACACATAAATAAACAAATACAGCATTGTTGCTATGGAAAATACGACGAAAATCATTCATATCACCTGTACTACAAGTTTACGTAAAATGTAACAGAATCTAAACATACAATCGATATAATTTTACAATTTCTATTATCGTCGATGAACATTATGTAACTTTTGCAGATAAACAAATTAATACACATTCCATGTTTAAATAAATTTAACACGCAGTTGCCTGTTAAGCTAAGTCAATGGTATGCAATTCAAATTTGAGCCGATTAACCACATTAATATGCTTAAATCTACAAAATTGGTCTGAACTGGCAAAATATAAATATTTATATTAATATCATTATTATTATAGCTCAAGATTCAATAAAAATTTCTGAAAGGCATAAAAGCAACATTATGAACGGGGCTCCATTGCAAAATTTCTTTTAGATGAATTCAAAACTTGCAATTCCCAACTTACTACAACCCGAAGAATGATCGGAGAAGACAACGAATGAACTCCTTCGAAAATAGCGCGAATGATCAGCTCATTTTCATACAGGAAATCTTCCTATAGCTTTAGTACTTTAATTTAATCATACCATTTTATCGAGTGTAACACAGCTATATATATATATATACAGATTAAAGCCGAAACTCAAAATATTACTATAATCTACGATAACAGATTTACAATTTTTAGCAGAATTGGAAATAACATATATTTTGGAGAAGAAAAAAATAAATAATTAAAAATATCTCAATGAATTTCTTTCATTTATAGAAGTTAATTAACTTTCAGTGGTAGAATATAAGAGTAGCACTCTCGCTCAAAATAAAGCAACTCATGCTATCAATTGCTAAATTAATCATATTGTTTATGCAATCATATTTATTATTATATACACAACATAGCTTAGTGACTATAAACGCTACAAACAACAGCAACTACCAGACAGTCACCGTCACATGTTAGAGGTTTCTCAAGCTGTTTGCTATCATTTCCTTTACCAATAACAAATACTTGGGGGTGTCGCTCTCGGGTAATAGTAGGTGGCGGATGCTTAGTATTGCTCATATTCGGAAAGGGTTATAACGTTATAAAACTATAATTTTATAACATTATTGTATAATTATTTAGAAAATGTTGTAAGTAAGAGTTCTTGTCAATATCAAGAAGTTTGAGTCTAGCTGTGTTGACTACAAGTAAGAGAGTACTACGGTAACTTTAAGAACAGGAAACTAGCAAGATTTTTAAGATGGCGTTGATAAGATAACAATTAATAAAGCAAAGTTACAAAAACTTTGAGATTAACTCATTTCATAATGTAAAAAAATTTCAAATCCATAATACGTTTAACATGTTTTATGTTTAAACAATATAAAGTTCCTCCTCTTTAATTCAAAATAAATTTATAGAAGATAATCTTGAGAAGTATAATTTCTGTAGGAGCCAAGAACCCGTAGCTATGTAAATCTTGTTCCTGACTAGTTTCCTTTTCCGAAAGCAGTATTGATTAAGTTGTTGCTATGTGCATACGCAAGTTGTAAATAACTTTTTCTGTTGATAAGGTTTTGTTGCTATTAACCAGCACGAGTAGGACGATTACGCATCACGAGTGCAGAAGATACTTGACTGGTAGAATCCTACAGATAATATACTTCACTTTGACTAAGAATCGCGTTTGAGCGATTATTAACGAGTTGTATTCGTCAATATATTAGTTTTTCTAGCTTTTGCCATCCCTATTTGTGGTTTCTTAACCGGAAACACACTTGTTTGTGTTCGAATGTAAATAACGAGCACATACAGTGTGGCATAAATTTTATTGATTTCTCCTATGCCATTGAGTCATTTAATAATAAATTCATGCTGCGACCTTTCGTAATTTGGCACTGTGGTTTTGAAATCAAAGATCAAAGGGCCCAGTATTTTATTATTCCGCATATTGAAACCCTGAGATTAAGTGTAAACTATTAGTTTGTGGAAATTTACCAGATTTGATAGAGCAATAAGAGCCTTTATAAATTCAACTTATTTAATTAACAGCAAATTATTCAAGGAGAAATATTTTATTAAAGTACTAATTTGGGCGCACAATCGTGGATAATAATATCAAATTATAGTTTTATTTATGTTCATAGGGGCGGTCCATAGTTAGTATTATGGCGCCCAACGTGGGGCCGAAGTACATATGGAATTATTAGAAAAATGTACTTAATAATTAACAGGAGTATCTACAGCAGTATGTTGCATACCATTATTTACAATATCTTCTTATGTAAAAAGGACGTCAACGCAACGCAAATCTTTAATTAACTTGCAATACGTTGGTTACATATAAATGTAGGTTATTTACAAAAATACAGCTAAACGTATTGAATGTAGACATAAACTTCTCGTCATTATAACGTAGCGCGCTCTTATGAATATTTAACCACAATATACGATTTACAAATAAAATTAAACACAACGCATTGTATCAAGCTATTGTGAAACACACATTAAATTTATCTTAATATCCTTGATAAGCGATGAAATTAAAATGGCTCTTGGAAATTCCAAATTAGAGATATCTATAGAGATATTTATAGACGAGTAAGTTTGCCACAATTAATCAACATTTGCACCATATTATGACTAGCGTTACTTGAGCTACACGTTCCACGCGAGACTCTAATTTGTTACCGATAGAGATACCTACAAGTTAAATCAGCGTTGTTAATTGGACGTATCTATCAAATTATTATTAATATATTAATTAATTAAGTTTACTTCCTAACGCAAAGTTTAAACTAGCTTCAGAACTTGGGGTAATGGATTGATGTAATTACTACGTCCTTATTAAGGATTCTTTCCATCATTTATGTTACAAACACATTTTCATCAATTTTAGATCATTGAGTTTGCATTTAAATCCTATAACGATTAGCTATGCGTTTATAAGCTCAGGCATGTGCGCGTGCGAGCGCATGTGTGGGCTTTGTTTAAGTTAAACCTACGACTTCAATATTATATATAGATTATTCAACCATATACATTGTGAGTATGCGGTTATGGTTTATTAGACTAATGGAAGCCTAATGAAGCGAAATAATGTGCTGTAGCGCCTAAAACTAATAATCTGACAATGCATAATACTAATCGATTATTCCCATATGTACAAACGCAAGCGTTCATGAAAGGTTTATGAGGGAATTTTCATTTAAATCAATTTCACTAATTAACCACATTTACTGATTGCTGTAAATCGGGCGTGAAAATTTATTCTGCAGCTTGAAATAATTACATTGCTCAAACAAATATTATCCAAATATGTTGTTGGAAATTATATGTCCTATTCCGCTAGAATTGTTTTTTTACATTTAATTAGTTACGAAACGCAAGCACATCTTGATAGCTGATAGCCATGACATTTTATGGAATGAATCTGTTCCTCTCCTTCTTTGGTTTTTTCCCCTCAGGAGTTTACCATTAATTGCTTGTGATTCTCTAACGTCCATTGCATTACTTATGTATGTTTTCCATGCCCATTGGTGTATTGGACAGTGGGTCGTGACAGACTAAGATGCCAGTCACGAAATGAAATGTTTTAAGTCCGTCAAAGAATATGCAAGAATTGACCGCATAAGAAATTAAAACTTAAAGTATAAACAGGGGATGTAGACAATTAACGAACGCACACAACATTACCAAAACCAATGGTCAGAACATCTACCAAGAATGGCTGAAGAAAGACTTATCAAACTAACATAGAAATACAAAGCAAACGGAAAACGATATCAAACGCTACCCAGGAAAACGTGTTGGTGTATTAGGGCGAAACATAGCCCTCGGGTGTTGCAGTTTCCTCCTTGTAATTTTCTATAACCTGTTGCTTTATCTATATATGTTTTCCATGCCAGTTGGGGTATTGCATCCTGGGCCGTTACAGACAAAGACGCTGGACATGAATTAAAATTGCTCAGGTCAGTCAAAGTATGTGCAGGAATAGACCACATAAGACATAAAACTTATTATCTGGGACTATAGCCACTTAGCGAACGCATACAACATTACAAAAAACAATGCATCTACAAAGAATGGATGAATAAATCAAGCGGAGAAGAAGATCAAAGGAGATCCAGGAAAACGGGTTGGCGTATTGAGGCGAAACATAGCCTTCGGTTGCCCCAGTCTCCTGCTTGTAATTTCTATCGTCTATTGCTTTATTTGTGTATGTTTTCCATGCCAGTTGGGGTATTGCTTCCTGGGCTGTTGCAGACAAAGACGCCAGTCAGGAATTGAAATTGCTCAGGTCCGACAAAGGATGTGCAAGAATAGATTACATAAAATATTGAACCTTAAGGAACTATCTAGGAGTCCAGCGAATTATAGAACGCATACAACATTACAAAAACCAGTGGTCAGATATATATATAATAATAAATAGATATCCAAATACAATCAAATGATTGCAACAATAATACAATCTCTGAATAACAAAGCTACAACAGAAACAATGATAGAAATTTATAAAACTGTTACTACCGGTAGCAACTGTCTCATGTGAGATGTGTACAATAACAGAAGGTGGCCAAAATAGGATCCAAGCAGCAGAAATTCCATATTTACGAAGAGTAGAGGGCGTACTGCAACGGAATTATAAGGATAAATTAAAAAATGAAAGATCGGAATGAAAAAATTCAACAAATCGGACAAAATTGGATACAGCATGTGACGAGAATGGACAACAATAGAATACCATTGAAGGCTTACAGATATACAGATAAAGGAAGAAGATCTATGGGCAGGCCAAGAAAGAGGTAGTCAGATTATTAAAGAATATGCCGGAACAAGCATAACGACCTAAACTATGTGAGAAGAAGAGTTTGTTCTGACTGTACGCAACAGACTGTCTAATTGTTATTATCCTTCTAGTACTACTTATTATAGCCAATAACTTCGATAAATCTGAGTAGATACTTAAAAGTACCAACAGCTTATTTTCACTCGCTGTACACATTATGGATTTGCGTTTATTTTGCCGAGAACTGTGATATATCAACTACTGAAGAAACTGAAGTCAAAGGCTTAGTAGATACTTAACAATTCCAAGGAATTCTTTTTACTATATATTAACTGTATGGCTTTGTGCTTAGGTTGCCGAGAACTTTGATATATTACCTAATGAGGAGACTGAGGCGAAGGACTAAGTAGGTGGTTAATAATTCTAGGCGTTACTTTTACTCCCTAAGAAGTATATGGGTTTGTGTCTATTTATGAAAGTTTTTGATATAGTACCTGATGAGGAGCCTGAGGTGAAGGACCGAGTAGATGGTTAACAATTTCAAGGTTTTATTTTTAATACCTGTTAACTGTATGGTTCTGTGTTTATGTTGCCGAGAACATTAATATATTAACTGATCAGGAAACTAAAGTGAAGGACTAAGTAGCTAGTTAACAATTGCAAGGTACTACTATTACCCCCTGAAAAATATATAGTGTTATGTTTATTTTACCAAGAACTTTGATATATTGGCTGATGAGGAAACTGAGGTGAAGGACTAAGCAGATAGTTACCAATTCCAATGCCTTGTTTTTACTTCCCGTTAACTGTATGGTTCTGTATTTATTTTATCAAGAACTTTGATATATTACCTGATTAGGAGACTGAGGCAAAGGACTAACTAGAATTAACAATTCTATGGCCTTAGCTTTACTGCCTGTTGACTGTATGGTTCTGTGTTTATTTAACAAGAATTTTGATATATTAACTGAGGTGAAGGACTAAGTAGATAGTTAACAATTCCTAGGCTATTCTTTTACTCCGTGAAAAATTAGTAGTTTTATGTTTATTTTTCCGAAAACTTTGATATATCAACTACTGAGGAAACTGAAGTAAGAGACTGAGTAGACACTTACCAATTCCGAAGGATTATTTTTACTACCTGTTAACTGTATGGGTTTGTGTATATTTAACAAGAATTTTGATATACTAACTGAGGTGAAGGACTAAGTAGGTAGCTAACAATTCCTAGGCTTTTCTTTTGCTTCGAGAAAAATATGTAGTTTTATGTTTATTTTGCCGAGAACTTTGATATATCAACTACTGAGGAAACTGAAGTAAAAGACTTAGTAGATACTTAACAATTCCAAGGGATTATTTTTACTACCTGTTTCCTGTATAGTTTTGTGTTTATGTTGCCTAGAACTTTGATATATTACCTGATGAGGAGACTGAGATGAAGGAACAAGTAGATGGTTAACAATTTCAAGGTCTTATTTTTAATCCCTGTTAACTGTATGGTTCTGTGTTTATGAGGCCGAGAATTGTAATGTATTAACTGATGAGGACACTAATGTGAAGGATTAAGCAGATAGTTAACAATTCCAAGGCATTACTTTTACCCTTCGAAAATACATAGTTTTATGTTTATTTTGGCAAGAACGTTGATATATTACCTGCTGAGGAGACTAAGGTGAAGCACTAAGCAGATAGTTACCAATTCCAAGGTCTTACTTTACTTCATGTTAGTTATATGGTTCTGTGCTTATTTTGCCAAGAACTTTGATATATTACCTGATGAGGAGACTGAGGTGAAGAACTAAGTAGAGCTAACAATTCTTAGGACTTACTTTTACCCACGAAAGTATATAGTTTTATGTTTATTTTGCCAAGAACTTTGATATGTTATTTGATGAGAAGACTAAAGTGAAGGACTAAGTGGATAGTTTACAATTGCGAGACTTTTCTTTTAACCCCTGAAAAGTATATAGCTTTATGTTTATTTGGCCAAGAACTTTGATATATTACCCGATGAGGAGTCTGAGGTGCAGGACTAAGTAGAGTTAACAATTCCAAAGCCGTACTTTTGCCCCCTGAAAAATGTATAGTTCTATGTTTATTTTGCCAAGAACTTTGATATTTACATTAGCTGATGAGAAGCTTGAGGTGAAGGACTAAGCAGATAGTTACCAATTCCAAGATCTTATTTTTACGTCTTGTTAACTGTATGGTTCTGTATTTATTATGTCTAGAACTTTGATATAGTACCTGAATAGGAAACTGAGGCAAAGGACTAATGTAGAGTGAACAATTCTATAGCTTTAGTTCTACTGACTGTTGACTGTATGGTTCTGTTTTTATTTAAGAAGAATTTTGATATATTAACTAAGGTGAAGGACTAAGTAGTTAGTTCACAATTCCTAGGCATTTTATTTACTCCGTGAAAAATATTATATATTTCCTGATAAAGAGGCTGAGGTAAAGGAGACTAAGTAGATAGTTAATATTTCCAAGGCCTTGTTTTTTTTTTCTGTTAACTGTATGACTTTGTGTTTATGATGCATTAATAACCTATTTTATTCTTCAGATGCTACATGTGGAACTTGTTAAGAGGAAGAATCGACGTATTAAGAATTGAAATCTCAAAAGTACATTGTTTCAAATATATTGTGAATATGTCCGCATACCCAAACTAACGTCAAAAAATAATTAAATATAAAGGCTCGAATGACTCATTTAACTTTAAATGATATATGGTCTTTACAATTATATGCGCAGTGCGTAAATGCGTAGCATATGACACTTTTGTAGAGATATCATTTAGGATGGAGGCAGATGTAGGCTGCGTTTCATGGGAGCGGCATTATAAAAAATGTTACATATGTGAGTAGTTTCCGTTTTATAAGAGGTTCTTCCGAACATTCCTCTATTCGGAAATTGCCTGCCCATGCTAGCGACACTTTACTCGGAATTACATTTTCTCCCTTTGCACACAAAACTTCTGCATTTATAAAATTCTTTGAAATGTTTCTGAGAACACACTTCCACGGGCATTTCCCAAGAACTTTGATATTGAAAATTTGCGCAATGACTTTATTATGAATATTTAAACATTCATAAAATTTGATTGCATGTAATAGATGTTCCTGCATTATGACCTATACTGGATGAACAAGTTCCATTCTAGTAGAAAATATGCCACTTCGTGAACCACATATTCATTGCAGAAATAACTAATATCCTGTTTAACTTGCTGCTTAAATATTAAAAGTTTTAACCTACCAGGCCTACATCAATGAACTGAAAATTAATATACAGACTGCTTCATAGCGAAATTTATGTATATATGGTTTTCTAACTTTTATGTATGTTGGCTTGCATAGCCTGTTCCTTTGAAACAAAAAATCTCGATTCTTAAATAACTGTATTCGTCTCTAATGCATGATTGAATGTAGATAAAATATCAATTTATTAATATTTATTTTATTGAAGAAGATACTCAAATGTTTCAATATACGAGTATAATGAATGCAGAAAAATATAGATGCTGCTGGCGTTTTGGAGTTGCTCCTAGCTGAAGGATATACGATTATCTGCCGAAAAAACAACATTTAAAAAATTAGAAAAATATTTCTACACAAAAATAAACCGTAATACAAAGAGTTACAAAAAAAATGTTATGCTAGTGAAAGGTTATTTGCCTTTCAGGTGGTTAGGGATCAGCCTATTATCCGTAAATTGATATTAAGGGCCAATAAACCCCTAACGTATCCATCTGTTGCAAGAAAAATTTGAAATTGACTGCATTGAACGTTTAACTTTATGATTCTTTATATACGAGCATGAACATACCAAATCAGATTTGATTACCTTCAGATGAGGTAATAAAATCTAATTTCAGAACAATCAGTTAGTGAATATATCCAATTGTATTATTGGAAATGTTCTTACTTAAATACATTATATATAATGCAGGACATTATTCAATTTTTCTAATGGGTTTTTAGCCAAATTAGTTATAAAAAGATTAAGGATTCCTCCACGTCATTGCCTTTGCGTAAGAAATTATTTAAAACAAGGGTAGTTCATTTATAAATTCATCCTTCACGTTTCATGATTTTAGCACACTGGAGCACCTCTACATTATCATGAGGTTTACAAATTCTATAGGAGGAGACTTTTTCTTCTGGTATTACTATTTTGGACTTTTAACTGGAAGTATAAACAACAAGAATTACTTAACTAATTTAGAATATATGATGGTAAGAATAAAGTAAACTCTGACTGGAATAAAACTATTCTAAAGTAACTTTAAATAATAACGCTCATCATGTTAAACATTGTTGTTTATATGTTAAAGTTTCGTTTACTAATTTTGCATTCCTTACATCTGTCTCAATTTTTTTGTGCCGTATAACCGAACTAATAGACCCCTGGCTAGAACAGCTCTCTATTGAGATAAGAAAATTCTGTTATACATTGTGTGGTTGTATTACGGGAACGCAACTTCCTGCATATTAGTAATCCCAAAATTATGTTCGTCGAAGACACATCTTTGGAATGGAGTCCGACTCAGTAACGATAAACATTTACAAGATTTGTTATCAGTAACGCATGTTTACCAGGTACTTAACTAACATGTCCCTGATTTAATTTCTTATTGTTTATGTTAAAAATACCTTCTTGTTTATGTTTATCTAATATGAGAGCACATGAAAATATTTGCCAGGGCTATATGAAACAGAAATCATATTTCTACAAGATTTTATACTTGGAAATTTTACAAATACAACAAATACACATCCTGATTACAGGATGTGGTATTACACCTCCAGGAACATAAACTACCATAAAAGCTTACAGAAAGAACATATGGTTATCGAAAAACAAATGCGAAGGAGAAATACAGACATACCGGAAATTCACGCCATTGCAAAATCAGCAAATTCAGATACGAAAATTATTGTGCTGAACTTCAGAAATATAATCAATACTTTTTAAATCCACATCACTGATTTACTGATTACACCAGAAATCTTAATGAAAACTAAGAAGAAAGTCTTTTAGAGCCCATACAATATAAGCTAAGTTGCAAAAATTCCAAGGCTCACCAAGCTGTTGCAAAAAAGGTTCGAAATATAAAACAATTTGCAGGGAGTGGTCATATTGACCGGCGCGGCGTTTCTGGCGAAAAAGACAAAATTCCTTCTTAAAGTTGAAATTTCGTTATCGGTGGAGATAATTGTATTTTGTCCTGGCAGTTCAAATTTTGACTTTAATCGTATTAATTCCAATTTTACACTGAAACCTAATAGTTTTATAAATGTATAATCTTTATTATTATAATTCTACAGTTCTAGTTTCTATTGCCATCACAGTGAAAGAGCGAGCACACGTATTTTCTTGTATATTTCAAAATCTCGTGAACTACCCCTATGCATTTTATTTATAATATTTTAAACTGTGGATTATCAGGTTACCGATTTTCTGCTGCTAATTAATGTGCAATTATTTAAAAATATATCTTTACCTCAGCAAGATACACCCAAGGTGAAACAACCAAGCAGCTATAGATGTACGAAAAAAAGGAGAACGCCATAAGATTTCTAAGAACAATTCCCCACAGAATGTAATAAATTCAAGGATTTTGCTAGCAACATTTGATAATATATAAATCGTGTACGATAATTGTAAAACTTACTGATTTAAAATAATAATCAAGTTGGAACAAAAATAAATTAAAGTGGTTAAACCTATTTGTCGGGCGCCTTTTAAATATATATATGTATATAACTCAACTCAGATAACTCAACCTGCCGTGAAACTGATAATGAACAAATTATACTCTAATTGTCTAACTAACACATAAATCAAACAAATTTTTCAATAACCTGTATGAAATGATCCCAGGGTCACTGTGATAATTGGAGCAAACTGCAACAGTCGAACGCTCGGAAACAAGGTAAACACAAAAAAAGCACAGGGAAATAAAAGAAATTGGAGCATTCAGAAATTATTTTTCAAAAATTCAAATCAGAATTATAAGTGCTTTCTTCTTCAACAAAACAAAGTAACTTCCACAAATTTACAAATGTCAAACAATTACAAATAATTAGCCCCCGTTAACTTTATAAAATGCGCTTATGTAATAAACCACACCTTCTTCACTATGGCACTTATGGATGTGAATTTGGTCTTAATGGAATTCTCAGGAATGTAGTAACTTGTGTTTTTTTGCGATGGCACGTTAAGGTTGACAGCAAGCTCGTGTCACGTAAAGATGTTTAATGAATTTGATGCAGTAAAACGTTCTATATTTAAATTAAAATATGTGCCAACAAGTAAGTAGATTAAGTTCACATTAATTTCTTTAATTCGAATAATCTGTCAATCACTTGTATTACTCGCTTTGTAATATCACAAATTATAACCTCCAAGTTTGATTTGTGGAACACTTTTTAAGATGGAGCTTTTATTAATATAAAAATAACGTAGCACTTTTATTTGCTTTATATTTAAATAATAATAATTATTTGTCATTCGAATTTTGTTAATATTGTTAATATTGTAGATATGGAATTATAATTGACCAACATTAAAATTTATGTTTGGTTTACATAACAATATTGTTGACCAACAAAAAAAAACAAAACCACGATCGGCAACAAAAGACCGCCAGGGTACGCTGACTTCCAATTCTGCGACTAAATTTATAATTTTCTTGAGCTTTTTAAAATCGCGGTCGTAAGTGCAGGAAGATACTTCAAGTATGTAGTCAAACACTAAACACTTTGATTTATTGCCACAACACATGAACAGAACCACAAATTAGTAAACTTGAGGAGCTGCATTCTGAATGATGAAATTTTCGCAAGCTCTGCAACTTTTTTATTACTAAAACTTCTTATTTTCCCCCGTTACTAAAGAAACAGCATACAAACAACAAAGCAAAATAATGCTATCCTAACAAAGTTAGCCAATCAGTGCCAAGCATTAAATGACCAAAATTTATTAAATTCTTATAAATTGCAATAAATTTCTTATAAATTATCTAGCTTCAAAATTGAAAACACCACTGTGTTGTACATAAAAAGAGAACATTTTGATACCTCACTTGGTATAAGTTTGAAAATTCATTTAACTATTCACAAATATTTTTACCATAATTTTTAAATAAAGTCTTAAAATTAAATTAAATATTTATCAAAATCAACTAATAACTTCTTAGGATACTCTAGCACATCACTATAAACATACTGTTCCCAAAAGAAAAGCATAAGATCACAAAATTAGAAATTAGTATGTAACTGTCAAACTGATTTATAATAATTTTACTTACTACATTTTCTTAATTATAGCTCAAGAAAGCACAAATAATAAGACTGAGGAAATCCTCCACACCTTTATCAAAATGACTGTAAACAAATTAAAGAAACCGAGAACCTAGAATTCAAGGTTACACAGCATAACGATTTACGATGTCAACCCAACATCGAAAAATACAATATCAACCCGTAGGTTTAACTTAGAATAATATAATAAGAACAGTTCAACTGAACAGTGCAATTTTAAATAATGAATTATCAACAGAGAATTTACCCCTACGTAACCTCGGCCTCTTTGCAATTTTTAAATTTACCTGAAAGCGGCTGATGCTTTAACTCCAATTATAAATAGACTGTAAATCCTTGTTCTGCAAGTACCTTTTCTTTGAGAGGGTAACGGTATAATTGAAGTAGAATATAATCTAATCATATATAATATAATCATATTTTCACAAATGTAAAGATTTGGTTTTTAGATACGATTCAATTATTGATGTAATTGATCTGCCATTGTGGGTTGAAATATTTAGAAACATTACATTTTGTAGCAATTATTATATAAACTGGAATGTTAATAAGCCTATCATGCACAGACTGGTATTTGCAGAATAATGATTTCATGATGTTTGAAGAAACAGAAAGATGTATTACATGTAATATACTAAAAAATTGTTTTGTTTACGTTTACTAGGTATCTTCTTCTTATTTTTCTTCAGCCTATCTTCGTCCACTCCTGGATGTAGCCCTCCCTTAAACTCTTCCAAACCGCACGATCTCTGGCTTTATGATGCCAGTCTCTACCTGCTATTTCTTTCAAAGGTATCCCCAACATTTCTCTCCATAGCTCTCTATATAACTGTTAAACGATTCACGCTTTTAACTGTAAGGGTCATTGTTTCCAGTCTGGCAAGATGCAGGTGTCAAATACTTTTTTCTTTGAATTTATGGGAATGTGATTGTTTTTAAATATATGTCACACAAATAACACGTACTCATGCACATGTATGAATTATGTAAATTATGACTTATTATTATTATATTTTCCTATTTTTTTTCCACGGGATAAACCCGGTTTCCATACAGTACGGATATTACAGCGAGTAGCTATGTGGTGGAAAATTGTATTCTCAGGGTTACACTACGATCGGTCTAGGACATTCAGGCGCGGCCGTTAGGGCGCCGCGGTTAGGGGGCGAAGACACTAGGGCGCGGGCCGTTAGGGCGCAGAGACACTAGGGCGCGAGGACATTAAGGCGCGCGCCATTAGGGCGCGGGACACTAGGGCGCGAGACTCGGTGTTATAACTTTGTTACTCACCTGTATTTATAATAACCATAACCATCTGATTTAAGTGTCAATAAATTCTTTTAATTGGACTAATTATACAATGTACAACTATACAGGACAATACCTGATAATATAATAATATTTTTATTTACATTACATCGGATAGCACTGCGGGGGAAGAACATTTTAATAAATCTACAATATAACGTTAAATAACCTATCAACCATTATTAAGATAACCTGGAAAGGTTTAAAAAATCAAACATAATTTTCTGCATTGCATACAAATCTGTACCCAAATATTTCATTTTTAAAACCACAGGAAACCCAAATGATACCTATCAACGAAATGATTTTAAAAACAAGAAGGAATGAAAAGGAAGGTCGGTTGTATTGGGTGATTTTACTAATCCTGCTATTTGAATTTTGTAGCGTTATACACTTTTGAAGACACTGGATGATGTACGTTTAGTTGCATATTAAAAAAAATCCAAGGGCTGGTTGAGAAACTTTCTGTCACTTCTTACAAGCCTTAATGACTAACTTTTAATCTGACAAACTTAACACAGTTGTCGCGCCCTAGTGTCCCGCGCCCTACCGGTCCGCGCCCTAACGGTCCGCGCCCTAATGTCCACGCGCCCGAACGGTCCGCGCCCTAACGGTCCGCGCCCTAATGTCCACGCGCCCTAACGGCGGCGTCCAAAGGGTTGCGTCCTAACGGCCGCGCCCGAATGTCCGGCTCCGACACTACGATATTCGAGAACTTTCCCACTTTCTCATGTGACAGTTATTTAATATTGCGATCCTGTGTAATTGTATGTGCATCAATGCTGAAGACTAATAATTTGATGTTTTCATGTAGAACTTTTAGGTATGACTTCTGTGGTTGCCCATTCACACTGTTACTACTTTATCCATATTCCATTTCTGTTTAATTTTGATACCCAGCTCTGTATATTAGATAAGTTTCTACACATGAGTAGATTACAATGCATGGTAGGTGTGTTTGGTATCGCTACATCTATTAGATAAACCACTTCATTATTATTATTATTGAAGCTTCTACAAGCCTTGTAGGCCTATCGGTTTGAGTAGAGGTGGTGGGAGGCAAGGCTACGCTAGTTTATGCTATGCATAACGGGGCCCGACACCGCAGGTTACCATGTTCGTACGTAACTGTGCTTAAGCTGCACGGTATATCGCGTATGTATGGGTCTATGCAGAGCCTTGGCACTCCTCTTGTGCAGCTAATATATGAGGAGTACCACTAATTTGATTCTCAATGGCAAATGGAGGACGGGACTCAGTACCAGAGAATTAGAAAGTTTTCTCACCTCTGGAGTTATTCCAACGAGGAAGCGTTTGGAAAATTGCATCCAGCGCATGACGCCCTTACCAACTAGGCACCCAAATACCCCTAAATTATGACAACTATTTCGGAAGGGAAATATTCTAAAATATTACTAAAACTTCAGATTTATTGTAAAGCAATTAAAACATACATTTAACTGCTCTTAATAAGTAAACACAATATTATATTTATATGGTTTATTAACTTGATATAGTTTGACCAATATAGCTGAAATTCTGACCGATGATTGCGCACAAGCAGGGTGGCTTAAGTGATGATGGAGCTTTTTTGAACTTGAACTACTTGCTTGCAATATCGGCACAGTCCGAAAACTAGTGCTAGTAGCCAGTCAGCTTAACCTCCGCATTTTAATAACAACCACCCATCCAGCAAAGTTTCCATCGATAAGTGTTCTAGGCTTGTGACATCGATTTCGCATCTCGCTTCGGCATGTTTTGTCTCGTTTCCTAATTTACTTAATTGAGGGCTTCAGCTGAATTGATCGGTCTGTACCTATTTGGAGTTCTGAAATAATTAAGAAAATTATATTGAGGTTCAGCAAAGTAAAGCAAATATAAATGTTGAAATATTGTGCTTTTGATTACAGAACTGAAGTTTGGGTTGCATATCATGAACATTTCGTTAAATTATTACATGTGAATCACCCCGTATGCAACTAATCCTGATATTATATTTGCAAATTTATTACAGTCATACCAATTTACTCAGTTTTAAGCGAAGGAAATCCATTGAGTAACATTATATGAAAAAACAACACTTTTAATAGGATACTGCAAGGAAATAGTTAATCCAACAGCTCTTGAAACTACGTCTTAACCTTGTCTACCAAATTAGGGACCTGTAAATAAACACGGGCTGCTCATTTCTTGTAGCTGTCCGTGTTCCCTAAACATAACTAACTTATAGCTTCGATGAAAACTAATAACGTGCTAATGCAGGAGATCGATAAGAACACCCGCTAAACAAGATTGGAGTTGTCAGATCTGAGATTTCCAACCTCAGACGAATTTTATTTATGATCTAGGGCGGCTTGTTACCTCATCTTTATTAGCAGCTACAATTGTATATGCACAAAATTTAAATCCCCTAACAACTACTAAATAATAGAATTTGCTTTTAGCCACCACCCTGCTATAATCTACCCTCTATGTAACATATTCTATATGACGATGTCGAAATGTTTAAGGGTAGCAATCGTCCATTTGTCATTTTTAGGAACTGAATTTTAGCGCACAGGTGTGTTTTATATGAAATTATTCAAGATGTGCTGAAATTAACCGTAAACTGTAACGCTCTAAGAAAATCCCCAGCAATATGGACATAAATTTGATGGGATTAGTTGTATCTTGCAGCTGCCACGTTCCTAAATTACCGCTCGAACGAGATTATACACCGGCGAAAAACCGTTAGATGCAGTTTCCGAAATTTGCCATATTTAGCGGTGACAAGTTTCCAATAAATTTTCCTGTGAAACTTGAACGCTCTAATTAATTCAAAAAAATTCGAATTATATAATCAACTTTCCTTTCCTGATAATTTATGAGCTCTTTCGAATTATAGCTTATTTTAATTAGCCCTTAATGAGGAATGTACATTTTTGTAATTGGATCGTGAAAAGCAAGCCTTAAACTTTATTTAGTGCGAAGGCTCTAAAATAAGATTACGCTAACATGCATGGATTTTCTTTTGGAATTTTCGTTTAACATTGTTCACTATGGCCTGGCGCAGTTGTTTGAATAGCCACCATTAAGCAACGTCTAAAAGGCCGAAAGGAAAAATTACTTAAACTCAGATTTGATTTAGTATATGCATTCTCGTCTATCGAAGGCAAAAGAGTTGAGTATCTTCATCTTTGTTAACCCTTTTTAAGTGGATCTAAAGTAGAACATTTATTTTCTAAAATATAACCATAAGTCATTTTCAGATTTCCTGGTTATTTTTCTTTGTTCTTGCAGGAAACGAGTCTGAAACGGTTAATGTGTCCATGCCGTTATGGTTAATCCTATACTATGATCAGGTTGTCTAGACAGGTTTGTTGTAATCCCCTACGCTCTTTAAAATATATATGAAAGAAGCTCTATCAAACTGCAGTAAAAATGTTCCAGAATGGGAATAATAATAGGAGGGGATTATTTATATCTGCCTTTATTTGCCGATGATCAAATTATTATAGCCAACGATCGGGATGATAGCGATTACGTGCTACGAATATTAGTTGATGAATACGCAAAATGGGGATTGAAGATGAATACTAACAAAACCGAATATTTGGTGGCAGGAGAAGAAGCAGAAAGTATAGAGACAGACTATGGAACTATTGAAAAAAGCAACGAGTACAAATATCTTGGTACTATTATAACAAAATATGGAACATGCGACGAAGATATAGAGAGAAGATTCGCGCAAGGAAAAGCAGTAGTACAAAAATTAAATTCCCTACTTTGGTCGTCAAAAATAAAAATTAAAACAAAAGTAATGATTTACAAAGTTCTTGTTGAGCCCATAACAACGTATGGATCTGAATGGTGGCAGATGAGTCACTAAAACAAGAGAAAACTGGAAACAGTAGAGATGAATTATCTAAGAAGATCATGCAGAACCTCAAGACTGGAACACTTTAGAATCGAGATCATTAGGGCAGAAGTAAATGTACCCGACACCATAGTATAGAGGATAGAAAACAAGCAACTAATATGTTATGAACATGTTAGACGTATGAATGAGGAGAGATGGCCATTGAGAATGTTCAAGTACCGGCCCACAAATCGCAGACAGAGAGGAAGGCCAAAGAAAACCTGGCTTGAAGGGATAGAATATTCCATGACAAATAGAAGACTACACGAAGAAGAGTGGGAAGACAGAAGTTTTTGACGATCGAGATGCGGGAAGCGGCAGCAGCCGTAGGACCCCTGCTTATAATATAATCAGGTTGTGTTTCTACGTACTAATAGTCTAAATGCCATATACTGGCTATGTAACCTTCAACACTTTTATTTCAAGGTCATTTTATATCTTGATGCAGGTGTTAGTTTTTTTAATCTCCGCCATTGCATTTAAAACTCAATAAACACAAACTATAATTCTTCCATCTTCTTTATTTGTTTCGCTTCATAGGTCACTTTTTCATATTTTATAAAACTAGCAGCAAAACAGTTGACATTCTGAATGCTGTTCGATCGTGAAAATATGGGAAAGGGTACACACATAGCTCTTTTTAAATGTTTTTTCATTACCCCAATGCCGCCCGTTGTTGGGCATAGGCCTCCCCTGTTTGTCTCCACATGTCTCTGTTGTGTGCTTTCCTGATCCATCCCAATCCTGCCTTTCTCTTTAGATCATCCATCCATGTAGTGTTCAGCCGACTCCTACTTCTGGCCTAGCCAAGGTCTCTACTGTTGAATCTCTTTGTTCCATCTTCCGTCTACTTGCTTCATTGTATGGCCGGCCCATCTCCATTTTAGCGAAGCTACTTATTCTCTTATGTCTTTTACTCTTGTTTTCTGATGGATGACGGATGACTTCGTTTCTTATCCGATCTTTTAACTTAACATTCAACATTAATCTTTCCATTCCTCTTTGTGTCCTTGCTAGTTTTTCCATCATGGTTTTAGTTAAAGTCCGAGTTTGTGCAGAATATGGTAGTACTGGTAGCACACATTGGTTAAACCCTCGTCTTCTTAATTTTACAGGTATATTTTGATTTCTCAATATTTTGCTTTGTTTTCCGAATGCCGACCACGCTGATCGGTTGCATCTTTTTATTTCTGCCTCTTGACTACCTTTCCCGCATATTGTGACTTGCCCCATGTAAAAATATTCTTGCACATATTCTACTGTATGATTGTCGAGTGTTATATATCTGTTTTCATCTTGGTTTGTGAGAATTTTCGTTCTTTGTTTGTACATTCTTAATCCAACTCTCTTACATTGAATTATCAATTCTTGTAGCATAGTTTGCAGATCTTCAAAGTTATCTGTTATTACAGTAAGGTCGTCGGCATCTTTTAAGTTATTGAGCATATTCCCATTGATGTTTACGCCTTTCTGCTCCCATTCTAGATTTTTAGAAACGTCTTCTAAAGCAGATATAAATAGTCTAGGGCTCATGCAATCTCCCTGTCTCACCCCTCGTTTAATTGGGATTGCTTGTGTATTTTCATGTAATTGTACCACCAATGTCACTTGTTGATATAAATAATGTTATAAGTTGTTTGTATCTATGGTCTGCTCTACAGTTTTGCAAGGCTTTTTCAACTGCTCATATTTCGATACTATCAAAAGCGTTCTCGAAATCAATAAAAGCTAAATACAGTGGAAGACTGTACTCTGTAGATTTCTTTATGAGAGTTCTGACAGTTAGTATGTGATCACAAGTGCTAAAATTATTTCTACATCCTGCTTGTTCCATGGTTCGATTTAGTTCTAACTTATTTTCTAATCTATTTATTACTCTCCTCGTTAGCAGTTAGTATATCTGAGATAGTAGCGATATAGGTCTGTAGTTTTCAAGCTTTCCTTGGTCTCCCTTCTTATGTAGTAGAACCACTAGTGAGTTGTTCCAACTTTCTGGGATTGTTCCTTCTGTTAAGCATTTATTTAATAGTAGCTGTAATGCTTTTACTATAGTCTCGCCACATTCTTTTATAAGTTCGGGTAGGATACCGTCTGGGCGTGGTGCCTTATTGTATTTCATGCATTTAATACTGCTATTATTTCTGCTTCGCTGATGTCCGGTATATCTTCTGAGTTTGTAATTCTTTTCTCTAATTGTTCTTTTACTTCATCCGATACTTCGTGTTTTTGTTCGTACAGATCTTTATCTGTTAGCTTCAGTATTTCATCTCGGTTTCTTACCTCGTTTCCGTTCTTATCTTTAATGACACTGATGTTTACTTTTCCCAGTGATCTTCTGATACTCTTCATATTTTTGTTTTGTTCTATGACTTTTTCAATCATTCCTTCTACCCCTCTTCGTTTAACTTCTCGAATTGACTTTTTTAATGTTTTGTTGGTTTCACTATATTCTAATATCCTATCTTCCCCTGTCTCAACAATAGTTTTCTTTTTTCAAATAACTCTTTTGTTTTGGAGCTCCACTCCTTCCTCTTTTTTTCTCGAGGCTTTGGCTGTTTTTTGGCCTGCTTCTATCATTGCTGTGTTTATAATTTTAGTTAATTCATCTATATTCTTACTGTCAAGACCCGGGTCAGAATTTACGTTTAGTTTCTGTTGGAGTTCTTGTTCGTACGCTGTTCTTTTTGTTTTCAGTATTTTCTTGTCGATTCTGGGTATCGTCTTCTCTATAAGTTTAGTTCTTTCACACTGTTTATTACTCGGAAAAATACCTGATGATTAGAAGATGGAAATCAGACATTTATTAAATATTAAGGTAGGTTCGCTAATTTCTGTAACTACCAAGCGATAACATTGTGAAACTGCGTCTTTTTACAGCCTATGTCGTTCATTTTGGACATAAATCTCCCATAGCACTATCCAATCTTACCTATTCTGAACTACTTGGATCCATTTTGAGCCTGTTGTTCTTTTGATAAGGATACTAAACGCACATACAGAATATACAGGCCAGAGAAATAATCAGCATATGGAAGTAGTTCTACTAAAAATTTAAATGGTTCCTAAGTAGAATATCCACATAACGGAACAAACCATTGAGAAATGCCCGAATTCCGTAAACTATGTTACTGTTACCTTGTTGACTTTAGACATGCTAACATGGGAAATGATAAATCATTAGGGGTTCCTCAAAATCGACACAATTGGTGATGATAACAAAAACCAACATAAAGGCAAATGTGGCACAACTGGGAAGGCAGAAAATCGAGGGGTTTGAAATAAACAACAAACAACGAAATAATGTTCGCAGAATTACCGCAACAGCAAGTAAGAAATTCTAATTATCCAGGAGTAAACTTTAATGAACAAAATAAAATTAGTAAGGAGATAAGATGATAGACAGTTTAAGCAAGGAAAGAATCAACATGGACCAATGGAAAACTACTTAACACTTATACAAAGAAGTGCAAAACTAAGTACATATTTTCAGCAACCTTTTTTTTATTGCTGAGCATCGGCCTCTCCTCTGACACGTGCTGCTCCTCAGCGCTAAAATAGAAACACGATAGTTGAATACTGAATCCGTATGGCAGGAATTCAAGAAGAAGCTTTTAGCGTTAAAAATCCCTTGGTTGGAAACTTATGCGCGTGCAGCCCATGATTTTTGTAGGGAATAGCACTTAAACCATAGTCAACGTTTTCCCTAGAAAGCGAGCGCTCTGCCAACTGAGCTATCACCACAGTGGATATATATATATATATATATATCTAAATTATTACGTAATAAAGGTTGGAAGTGCTTTACAGATGCGACACATGGACTACTATAGTAAACGACAAAAATAGATAAATAGTGTTAGAAAATCTTCCAAAGACTATCTGCTCCACTAAAGAATACGGAAAATGGAGTCCAAAGATAAAACTTAAAATTGAAAAATTGGTAACCAGAAAATACATAGCTGTGTAGAAGCAACTTCTATGTTTCACAACAGCACAATTAACAATGTTTACTTTAGCTTTCTTCGGGTAGGGAGTAGCGATACAGGCACAATTTTGGGCGTTCCTAGGTCCTTGCGAAGCAGACAAAAAATCGCAGGCACGTCACTGAATCCTGGATCACAATTGCACCAGCAATCGGCAAGGCGTTCTTCGGGAAACGGAAAATTTCGAGTGTTCTTGCTGTCAGGAATGAAAAGAGGTTCGAGCTTAATCCGCAAAAGCGATAAGCAAATTCGCAATGAATTACCTTCCAAGGGTTAAATCAAGCGCGTTTCTTAAATCCGACACTTGTCGATGGTTCTGTTCACCCCACGGTGATAACAGTGATACGAAAATTCACGCGATGGACACCCATCGAAACCCAAGCCACCCTTGCAGGCCTTGTTGTCGGCGCTGAGATCTTAGCAAGCAACCGTGTCGAAACGAGATCTTAAGTCGACTAAAAAACCAACGCAAGTATCCAGCAGCTGGAAGTATTTCACGATATGACGAAATATGTTGCAAGATTTCTAGAACAGTTAACACGTAGGGCTCCATCAACACCAGGAAATTTCCAGCAAACGTTAGCGGTCAAGCGAGTAGACAAAATATTCATCGGCATTCCTCTAGGATACCAAAAAAAATTGTCCGCTAAACGGTTATTCGGGAAATAATAAGATAGTAGTCGGCTACGGAGCAGCCAATAAAATAAGACTTTAATGCGTAAGAAGTGGCAAAATCAAACGAACAAGAGTTTCTTTTTAATTGTCAAGAAAAAGCAAGTTCTTACTCAAGGGTTGATATCATGACATCGAACTTTTCGCTCAAACGATTCTTTAATACAAATCAGTAAACACTACAGGTCACGTTCTCACTGCAAGCAGCCACCAATTTATTGACTTTTTAATTGTGAATGCGGAGACCATTATTTATTAGCACTTTAGATGTATAAATACATGCAAATGTCCTAAAATTAACACGCATGGGAACCAAATAATTTTTTTTTTAGTTTAACAACCATAGTTTGTCAACAGCTGGTTATATACAACAATCCCTTTCTTTAAGAAAAATACAATTATTTTGTTGAATCTTGTACAGCATTAGCAATTTTATAGCGTTGGTGTATAGAAAATTTGCCTCCATAACGCTGGGACAGGAACTTAATCAACGCAGAAAAATCAGTTTGCGTTCATTTCCTGAAAGCCCCGTTTCTTCTTGTTGCAATTTTTCATGGAATTTCTAAGTTGTATCTAATAGCTTGGGCAGGTTAGGGATACTTTTCTGTGACAATAAATATTTAAGATAATGTTGTAGAATTTAATAGAAGTACAAAATGTATATAACAATAGTTCGTGATTGGAACAACTAATTAATATTTTAAACGCCAAGTGAAACTTATTCATCATTATTGAAATACGTAAAATTCTAAACCAATTGCTGCTTATTTTCACGCTGGCTGTGACCAGAACGCGATTTTATAGATTTTTATTCATTTAAGATTGACTTCTCCATTAAGTTCTGTCAGCTTTTATGTCCATTGTAATGTCGGAGAAAAATGAGAATTGAAAGGAAACAGTCCTGCTGCAAAAGACTTTGAAGTATTAACAAATGCAGAAGTTCAGCGACCTGTGGAATTCTATCCTCGTGCTTATTTCCATTTTCCAACTTTCTGTGGTTAGTTAATCAATTTAAAAATTGTGGAGGCATTTCAGTGCAAATGTAGTAAATTATTGTAATGCACTAGTTTAGCGAATTTATGATGTCTGCTTAAAATGCGAATCTATAAAATATAAAACAGTATGCAAGACGGCGCAGAATATATTTTAAACTAGAACTAGAAAGAATTAGATTGTATGGAAGTAACGACCATGCTTCATTCAGTTATTATAGTTGCCAAAATAAGCGATTCCCAAAATTTACCTTGCAAATTACGTTATAATATTCTCTAATCTCTAATTAAACCATTTCGTAGTTTTGTATAACAAGGTTCATTCTGCTGCCACGGATATTATTGCAACTTATTTAATAGATCCGTTTTGAACCCAAAACTGAAGGAAAGCTTTTAATTTTTTTGATAGCGTTTTAGTCCTTGTTTTGACGTAAGAATATATTCTAAAGTTTCGGATTTGGATTTTAAAATCAATTAAGGGGATTGCATCTAAACCAGTTAAAGGAAACCTATAACGTAGCAAATGTACATATGATATGAGCACAAAGCTTTCTAAGCAAGCATACAACGACACCAACGAAAACACTGCTCGACTAATGACTTTTAACAACAATTTGCGTTTAAGTCAAAGCTAACTTAGCCTTCCTTGTACATATATATGTCGTGCATTAATGTTAGGTGACCTGGTAGGTAATGTAGGAGAAACTGCCTTAGCCATTTTATCTGGCGATGAGATCGCACATAAACTAGTTTCATACACAATTATCCATGGTGCGGAAGCACACAGCTCCCTAGCTAGACACACAGGACTGCCAATAAGCGCTCAGCTTTGAAGCACACCACACAACTACTGAACACACAGCTGAACATTTGTGTGCATGCCTAATATTACATCACATGCACACAGCTTCTACAATAAATTACGAACACACAGCTAAAAAAAGGCATTCATTATACACATAACGATGTTTCTTCCGTGACCGTATAACTGAATATTTAATACAACCTAACTTTCTTTTTAATTGTCCAGTTTTAATTAACCAATTTGCAGGAATGACCGTGGTATAGTGAGGAGTCTGAATTCTGTTAAAATACGATCGTAGGAGGTAAACATAGATAGAAGGTACTTTATTTTTTCTAGAATTGGCGGTATTAAATGTAGGCGTTTACAGTTTTCAGTTTTCAAATTAGTTAGATAAAAGTGATTTTGAAAAATAAGACCTGTTGTACTACAAAGTGATAAAATAACTGAAAACTCGGTATCCCTGACGACTTAAATAATAGCTTTGTATATACAACCAATTTTATGCAACATTGTTAATGTTTTAATGGACCAATAGCTTAGTAAATACGGCTTTTAACTATTTAGACTGCAGGATATTAATTAGATAGATAGATAGATAGATATAACTGGCTAAAGACAGTATCGACAATAGGATTGTATTGGAACCTGCTTTACCTTGTAATATTTGACTTTTATGCGTATTTCCACCTGTAACAGCCGTATATAACAACATAATGCAATTAAATGCTTCATTAGCAACCCTCTATATTTGCTGCACCTACGTAGTGTTGATAATGGTGATAATGTGACTAGATCTTCTTTACACAACAACAACAACACCGGTTGAAAATACTAAATATTTAAAAATATAAATAACTGTATACAGCTGGTTACGCAACTAAAACGGTTCACCCTTAATAGGTTTGTAAATGCTCAAATCTAATGATGCAGCACAATGCCATTTTAAAGCTTCGAATGCATATAAAAAAAATTTAAATAATTCATTTGAAATGTTCAGGATCTTTTGTTAAATCTTTAAAGTGTTCAGTTTCAACTTCCATACAACAGTAAAATAATTTTTAAATCAATTTCGTACATTATTAAAAATTTCCGGCGTTAATGGAAGATACATAGCATAGATCTTATTTTAGAGATAATCCCACAGAAAGAAATCTAGTGGGGTGAGGTCAGGTGACCTGCCTGACCCCTCCATAAGACTTCTTCTACCGATCTATCGCTCACGAAATGTGTTATCCTGAAAGGGTCTGGCTCAGACAACATAATGAGGAGCAGCCCATCTTCTTGAAGGAATAGTTCATGTTCAGTAGAGATGACCATCTACTTTCTATATTTTAATAATCCTAGGATTCATATCACGAGAATCTCTTCGTGACGAGAATGCCTTCTGTCGGGTAAGAAGTAAAGTTGGAGGTACCGTGTCAGTACGCTGTGTGATATGTTAAAAATCACTACTGGGGTTGGAACTACCACAGATAAGCAAAATTTATGGTTAGGGTGTACAATGGCCCAAATAGGGCCTAAGTGCAAAGAGATGCTGGGAAATGTTCAATAAAGTACGAAATTGTTTTGAAAATCGAGTATACTATTGAATGGAATGTGGTGGTGCTTAAACTGAACACTTTCTAGCATTTTTATAATTTAACGTTTTTTATATGTATCCGAAACTTCAAAAGGCAATTTTTTGAAAACGACGGAATAGCAAGAAACTGTTCAGATTGTACAAAGAGCAGATAAACCTTTCAAATGACGTATCACGCAACAGCCTTTATAATTTAAAATTTTGGGTTATTTGGGGTAGGGACAAGGGGGATGAAGTAGGGTAGATGGTATAAGCTATCCCCCTACAAACTACTCTTGACTTGTGTCGCCGATTTTTCCATAAGCTATTTAGGGTAGACTGTTTTAGTTGGGACACCCTGTATAATTTAGTGACGTGTATGTTGCTACAACGAATTTCTATACCTTAGAAGTACTAATTAACATACGTATTTTAAGTTATTTTTAAAAATTAGATGTAATATTGCTTAGGAAACTCTAAGTCATGAGCGAAACAAGAACGCTAGAATACTTAAATAACCGAACAGGAAATCAAAACAACTGATATGCTGAAAGAGGTCGATTTGCTTGACTTAGGTCGATAGTAATGGAACACATCCAGAAATAAACAACAATTTAAGTAACTCCCCTTTCAAATATTTCTCTGTCCGCCCTTGCTCTTAGTTACATTAAATAATTTACAACGGTTATTCACTAAGCGCGAAATCGAAAAATTTATTGTACATATAATTAGCAAAATTAACTCACGCACATCAACATAGTATACGATAATTTGGCAGGAATTGTAAACCTCTGTAACTTAACTAGGTTAGATAAACAACAGATAGAGGATTGTTTTCATTTTGCGATATATCCAGTAGCACTTTTCCTAAGGATTTCAATAATTCTAGATCTTTAGATACATTTAGAAGTGATTGCAATACTATAAAGGTATATTATTACTTGAACCCAGTACGTCCTCTAAAACTATTAACTAAGCTGCACCAAACAAACAAATTTGACCGATTTTACACAATTTCGCTGAATATGGTGTGAAAAATAAGTTGCATAATGCTTACCTTTAAAGGAGTGAAACGAACATTTTAGGAAATTTAATATCCGTTCGAGGAATATTAAATTAATAAGGGTTTACCTTGCTGCTACCAACACTTTTAATTTTATATTATTTTACATCAAATATTACATGAGCTATCTTATACAGAGTGTTAATGTTCAAAGATAATATTAGTTAGAACCGTCCGCGGTTGAACGTTCTTGTGTATTAGTGTCGCGTTCGTTCACATAACGTTGCGACAAGGATGTTCTCCACAAATTGGTTTTTACTATGTGAACTTGGAGTTTCTGTCTTTTTATTGATCGCACATATAGCGTTTTCTTATACTTTTTTGATGCCTCGATGTTTGTTCTTTTATTCTCCAATTATTGCATCATAATGAAAATCAATCCAGTGATATTCCTTTGAAGTGCAGACTTACCTTTCCGGTAGCGAGTGGTAATGTAAGGTTCAGCAAGTTATCTACCTCAGTTCTACAGAACCTTTCTTCTATGGTCTAGCACAGCAGTTTTCAAACTTTCGTATATCGCGCTCCCCCTTTACCTTGAATAATTCTGCGTCCCCTGCATAATGTAAGATAGATGAAAATAATCCAATACGCAGGAACTTATTTAACCTGGTTTTGGCAATATTGGCTACGCTGCCGAAGTGGTGCAGTCGCGCCGCATTATCACGTGATCTACTGTTACCCGAATGTTCGCGGCAGATACCGGTACGTCTCGAACTTTTTGGATTGAAAATACGCGCAATAAAAGCAGCGGCAGAGCGTCCGTTGGTAGTTGTGTTGTTGTGACTGTGTTACATAAGTAAGTTTGTCAGTTGGAGTTCAAACGCTGGCAAAAATTATTGTATATTTACATAGAAGGTTAGTAAATAGCGATAGATTTTTAATTGGAGGCAAACGTAAGCTTAAACACGAAGAATCTTCTGCTTCGTCGGAAACGCCCAGTACCAGTGCTAGTCCTGTTATAATATCAAAAGCACGAAAATGTGACCAGGCATACTAAACTTCGGTTTTACAAGCATTAAAATAAGTGGTGAAAAAAACCTCAATGTGCTATTTGCCTCAAAATTTTGGATGCAGATGACATGAAACGCAAGAAATTGAAGAGGTATTTAGAAACTCTGCACAAAGAACATGTCGATAAGCCCCGTGAATTTTTTGCAGAGAAACTTAGATCTTTCGGGAAACAGAAGACAAATTTCCACAAAGCTCTTACTGTATATGACAAAGCTTTATTACATCATACAAAGCGCCTTATAAAATAGCCAAATGCAAGAAGGCACATATGATTGCAGAGCAATTAATGTCACCGGCTGCCATAGATATGGTGGAAACAATGTTTAGTGAAAACTATGCTGAACAACTCAAGAATATTCCTCTGTCAAACGATACAATTTGTCGATATATCTGCAGATATTCAGCAACACCTTGAATCTGAGTTAGTAGTAAAACTATTTGTCATACAATTTGATGAAGCTATAAACAGCAGTAACGATTCTCATTTGATTTGCTACATCAGATTCTGTCAGAGCGCTGCAATACTGGAAGACTTGCTATTTTGCATGCTTATACAAAGAAGAACAACTGCTGTCGAGTTGTTCAGAATTACAAATGATGCTATTGTAAGCGCAAACTTGCACTGCAAGGATTATGTTGGAATTTTCACCAATGGAGCTCAAACCATGTCTGGTAAATATAACGGTTTACAAGCACTTGTGAAAAAGGAGTCTCCAGGAGTCTGGATACTCCTCACGATTCATCGGGAAGCTTCAGTATCAAAATCAAAAGTCCTAGGTTAAATATTGTTTTGATAGTAGTTATTAATGAAAGCACGATATGTGATGAATTTATCCAGAGTTACCCTCCGGAAGAGGATAATAAAAGGTTGCTGCTAAAAACAGTGGAGAGTCATTTAGAAAACTTGAGCACTACTTTCAGCAAATATTTTTTCGCAGAACAAGACATTAAATTGGTTGACTGGAATTGGGTAATAAATTCATTTGAAAGTATACTTAACGGCGTATCTCTGCAAGAAGAAGAACAACTGATAGACCTTTCTTCAAGTACCGCAGAAAAATCAAATTTTGTTATTAATTCATTAACAAATTTATGTAGTGAACTGTCTTGTAACTATTCTTTTATTAATGCAGAAGCGTTTCGGATACTATTACCGTTCCTACTTCTTACCTCTGCGAAATTGGGTTTTTTGCAATAGCTGCATAACTGAATACAGAAACAAACTTCAAAGAGAAAATGAGCTCAGAGCGTCTATCTCGAATATCAAACCAAACCTGGACAGACTGTGTACTTTAGAGCAGGCACATATTAGGCATTACATCTGTGCCTTAGAAATGTGTTATTGTAATTTAAGCTGTAATGCTTTCGTTGCGATGAAAATGTAAAAAATTCCGCTATTCTAGCACCGGGCTTCCTTTGACAGAATTTTTGATCAACCACAGTTTATAAGAGTTCAATGCTGCCATATCAATCAAATGCCCAAACATTAACATTTACCAACGATTTGTTTTTCTACGAACCGAATATAGTTTTGCCATACAATCTACTGCATCAACTGAGCCTTTTGCTGTATTATAATGTAAAATGATATTTGGTTTGTAATTGGTTTTTTCGCTGGTACGGTACGGTATCATTGTGATGTTTAGTTGACAACATCATTACTGATTTTCCTTGTGTTGGTACATATGATGCTAATGTTACATTAGGTACCTTTGAAAGCAAACATACTATTGTATATTGTGTATTGTATATTGGTTTCTTAGAATCAAATAGAAGTTGGTTCGGAATATATGGCTTATTTTTGCTTCAGGTTCCGCATACAGTGAAATTTTGATGTAACAGAGCATGTGCTAGAGGAACACTAGCGAAAAACTGATTTACAGTTATACTATATCGAAACTGTAAGTGCTGCACCATGTCCGTAACCACTCTTTGACACTGATTCTTCTCTAACTTATCCTGTTTGTTCAAATAAACTTGCATATTTACAACGCAACTACTTTAACAATCGATAATGGCCCACAATTTCATGCCGTATTTGCGGTTTTACTCTTCATGTCTACATAAAGAGTGATCTTCCTCGAAAACGCACCAGTTGCTCGTCAACCATAAGATGGGATCCTGGATTGTAAACCTGTTTACAATTTTCGCAAAAAGATCAGATAGATCTCCGATTGGAGTGAGTTTATCTTGATCTCCAAGAAATTCTCTGGTTATAAAATTGTAGAATCCCATAAACACTGTGATCTGTGCAAACCTGGTTCTTAAAATTACTGCAGTAAAGATTGACCCAATATATCAAGGATCCGAATTCCACAGAGGGTTCTTTTCTTGCTTTTAATGCTCCCATTAATATAATAAACCAATGTGGCATTGATTGCAATTTTGTTAATGTTTGGCAAATTGTTGGCATTTCATTCGTCGTAAAAGTGATTAGCTTTTCTATTTCTTTCGCTCATGATGATATCAATAATGTCTTCAAATATAAAGCACCGCAAAACCTCGGTCATGCCTTCAACTACCGAACTACGTTTGTGTTTAAAATGTTCGAAATATTGCGTCTAGATTTCCTGATAGGTAATTTTGACCACACTTCCCATTTTTAGCTTTATACGTTATCCACTACTCTTACTCAGTTTTTCCAGAAGACACGCTTTCCGCATCACCACTTTCATTGTAAGTCTCTTCCACATAATCTCCTGCAATATCATTTTCTTCATTATCTATCTTCTGGAAAAACTCCGGATCATCATGGTCATCTTGTAGATAAACCTCGAACTCATCATCAGCTAGCTTTGTACTATTCCGTGGTTGAAAAAGCATTTCCCCTATTGCTATATACGTCAGTAGATAACACACTGAAACGCTTCAGAAAGAAACTAAAATGCGCTTCTTTGGTTTATATAATAAGTAGTCCGTGACACCGACATGTAACAACACGTCCGTCGTAACATAAGCCTGTTGGGCGCGTTCTAATCAAGGTTAAAGACGAATATGCAGCTACGGGAGCTTGTCCTAAAGAAGTTCTAAAATGAATAACCATATGCAACCCTCATTATTAAAATGAAATGTAGAGCAACGAGAGGGGTGCAGGATCAATCTCGAACGGAAAATGTCTACAACATTTAAGTGATTATATATTTTGCAAATATTCTCAACTATACTGAAAGTATAAATATTAGTCAACATTAAATAAAAAGGAGAAGCACTGTATAAAGGTACGAAAAGAATCGACAATAAGGGAACGGACCTTGGGGTGCATCTGCATCTCTAGGAAGATTAAAGTCAACCATTTTGCAAATAGTAACCTTCGGTAATTCTAACGACTTTCAATATTTACTAATATTAGTTTTGTATAATTTTGTTTCTCGTTCCTAGGATTAAATTATATTATCCAGCGGTCTAACACAACAAATTGCCGGTCAGTGGGTAGTAGCACAATCCGCCCTTAATATGTAAATTAAGTTAAAGCTAGCTTTTCTACCTGTTCTACACAAAAAGCCGTGATTTGTGTTGCATATTATATTAAACTTACTGGGTGTTGTATGTGAATCTCCCCAGGATGTTACAAATTTTTCAGTCAGAAATGTCAGACGCCAGGGATTGAAAATGTATTTTAATAAATTATTATATTTCCATTAATTATACTTCCAAAACGTTCAAATTCATTAAATTAGGATAGGACGCTAGAAAATGGAAATGAACACGCGCGACAGAATTCCACAGGTTAAATAGGCCGCTGAACTTCTGCGTTTGTTAATACTTCAATGTCTTTCAAAGCAGCGATGTTTCCTTTCAATTTTTATTTTTCCCCGACATTACAATAGACATAGAAGCTGACAGAAGTTAATGGAGAAGTCAATCTAAAATGAGTATAAAAAATCTATAAAATCGTTTTCTGGTCGTAGTCAGCGTGAAATATAAGCAGGGGGTTGAACAGCGATAAAAAAGCGCCTGAATCAATCGATGCAACCCCTTCCCGTGTCAGCGACCGCCCTGTTATTCCACCCTGCTGTAACACGCATCCCTAAGTTAACCCATTCCAGCCTCGTTCCTGCATTCTGCGACTAGAGCGCTGCCATGGTCAGTGAAACAACCACACCCTTTCATCTCTGACTTTATGTTGGGACTGCGGCTCACTTTCGGACGGACTTGGCTTTTCGATTACTCCCTCGCCCTTTTGTTGTTTTTCTGCTATTCTAAACCATTCAGAATACGAGAAAATTAAAATGTGACGGTCTCGTTGGAAACGTCGGACGGTTCATAACCAAGCACGGTTTAGTTTGACGTTTCACGTAAACGCGGCTGTGGAGTAGAGATCGACTGTGAAACCCTTTTAGAGGGCTTCTGCTTGTAATATGTTGAAACTCGCTTTTCGCTAGATAATTTAATGAATTCGTTAGAAACTCGCGTCTGTCGATATGTGCAGACCGATTTAAATTAGAACTCGTCTTTTCGATGATTAGTTTCGAATACGATAGCGACTAACGATGAAGTTAATGCGGAAGCATCCAGTGTTGGCTGATTGTTTGCTTCAATTGAACTTTTATTATACATAACTATTGCAGTAGTTGGCTTTATAAGTTCATCCTATTTAAAAGTCTAAATTTCATAAATCTGTATATTGTTTAAGAGTAGGTGTACACAGTTTAACCAATGTCTAATATTATAGATGTTTCTTCAAGGAGGATAGGTAGTATCAAATATGTCTTATAATATGATTAAAGATAAAGAAATTACGGAAATAAGATTTACTATTTCTTCAGCAGGCTGTGTATCCTTGAAGATAGAGTTTTCGTGCTTGATCATAGCCTCTACCTTTCAATACTGGTAGCTAATACTCTTCACTAGCGGTTGCTTCTCATCGACCAAAATACCAGAGAAAATTTAAACTATGAGGCTCCACATTTGCCAAAGCCAGACTAGGGTACTGTTCGTGACGGTCAGCAACAATAGATTGTTACTTTGTTACATCATCTTTAAAGAGTTTTTTTTATTTATTTTTTTAATTTTTAACTTTATATTACACATGCTCAAATTGACTAATCAGCAATTTTCCCTTAACGTAAATAATCTAAATAGTTTAATCTAAGATAACACTTATTGGAGTCTCTCAGGTTCTAATTGTTTTCTTATGCTTCCCTTAGTTTTTACTCATTTGCACTTTACACTATGTTTGGCTGTTTGATCGCTAAAGCTGGGATTTATATGGTTAAATATGCACGACTAAAAAATAAGTTACTGAATGATTTACAGTGGCAAACCTTTTGCATTGTTTGAAGCATAAAAACAGTTTATTATAATGTGTGTATCAATATTTTCTATTTTAAAAGACTGCCTTCGGTCGGAAAGAATATCTTTATATGTAGAAAAGCTTCTTTTTACATCCACTGACGTAGTAGGGGCATTTTGCCCACAACCCGGCTCGTTGTGCATATTATTTCTCAGAAGGTTTGAAATATCCGGCGTAAGCCTTACTAGGGGTTAAGCACCTCTAAATGCCGTCCTACCCTAATACTAGTTCCTGAATATTTTAGAAAATGATTTTAGTTAACTATTTTTTACTGCTGTGTTTCTGAGTGATAAATTATGCAAAATTGCATAATTTGATTAAAAATGCTGAAATATGCAGAATACTTGAAAATATATAAAAAATTTCAAAAAATGCAAGATATAGGTACATTTTATAATTGGCGTCAACGAACTTTAATTAACGTAACGCGGGCAGAACCAGAAGCATTTTGATGGTATATCACTATTAAAGGATATGCATTTTGCATAAAATCCGAGCCTTATTGATCACTTTCACTTAATATTACACTCATTACCTCTTCAGTCTTCCCTTCATTTCAGGTTGCTCGAGCAGCTAGAATATTTCGACTTTACCATGGTTATGAAGCCTACCAGTATTTGGGCAAAATTCTTGATTTCTACTATAAAGACTTCAAGCTTCAGATCTCTATGTATGTGTTTATTCCGAACATACCGTGGTGTGTTAACACTATTTCGGAGAACTATATTTTGGAATTTTTGTAAGATATCTGTGTTACTTGGCTTGGCACAGCCCTAAAGCTATATGCTGGCTTAAGCACTTGCTGGTATCTGAGATTTAAGTTTTCCTGCCTACGTGGCACTACAGTCCCATCTAGAGCTGGGTGTCCCGTATTTTCTGCCTCTAGGCGTCTCGCTGCCTTGCTGTTGTTTTCCAATTGCGAACTTTCAGTCTTATGTTCCAACATATGATGATCGATGATCAAGTCCTTTTGTCACCATTTTCGTCTTTTTAGCATCGCACTGATTCTGTCCGAGGCTCAATTTGGGTTTTCGTAACTGTATGATTTTTACGGAATGGAGGTGTTGGCACCATGCCCTTCTCTTTTGTCCGGGCTTGGGACCTCATCAGCGTCCACTGGGCTACTCAATCCACCCAGTGGCCATTGCAGGGGGAGTTTTCCTGCGTATTATTCAATACATTTTTTGTATTTTACATCATTTCCTTTCGTTCCTTTTTGGTGTGTTCCTTCCATCGCAGTTTCGCATCTAGGTTCATCCATAGGTACTTAGCTGTATTTTGATATGGTACCTGTGTTCCATTTATTATGACATGTACATTGTTCTAATTATTTGTGTATGTAACATTTATATTTACTGGTTTTTGTTCGTTCAGTTTTATTCTCCATATGTTGAATCCTTCAATAGCACGTTGTAACTTATGAGTAGCTTCTTCTACGTTCGCTCCCACTGACAGAGTGGCAGTTTCATCAGCAAAGGTATTGTTTTTGACATTGTCCATTGCTGGGACAGCATAGGTAAAGAAGAGATGCAGTACGGGGCCAAACACACTTCTTCGCAATACTCCTGCTTTAATCTGTTTGAGGTCGAAATATTCCTCATCTTACTTCACTCTAAACAATCTATTTGTTATTTATGATACTAATATTTGTACCTACTGTTTTAGCAGAATGTGTTCTAGTTTGTTTATGAATCCCCTATGCCAGACCTTGTGAAACGCCACATCCAGGAAGATTGCTGCGCATATATTTTTCTTCCTGGGCTTTCTCTATAAAGTCTGTTATCCTGTGAACCTATCTGCAAGATTTTTAATTAAATAATCTTGCTTATTGACAATATGATTGATAAACATTTTGATAGAATTTGTTTTGTATTTATGCTAAATAATAGCTCAAATAATATTACGGACGAAAACTATAAAAAAACCTGTCATAAAGTTTACTACAAAATATTCCTTTGCAAAAGTCTTCCTCCTTTCTTCCAGAGGAAACGATATTTTCAAATATTAATATTCACAGTACAGTGTACCGTTACTGTTTTCAGCATAAGTCTAATTTAACATTAAATTAATTTCAAGACCCGCCATAATAAATTACACACACACATATATATTGCCATGATATTTATATTAAATTAATGCAATTATTATTAAATATTTGTTATATGTCTTTATCATGCCTTAAACTACACTAAAATACCTTCAGAAGGACTGTTATATTATTAAAAGGATATTTATAGGTATTAATTTCCATAGTTTAACCTGAAACATAGTCTAGACAGATTAACAATGTCGTTATTTATATCAATTAATGAAATATTATGGTTAAAAAGTGTTTTTATGAACCTGTCTTATGTAAGAAGTGTTTCCGATACTTCGTACGTTACATCATTTTAGGAAATATGTACTCCGGGTGAGATTTTGCAGTGTTTGGCTAGTTGTAATCCTGTTGTATGATTTATTACTCGTTATAGCTGATGATGGGGGTATTTTTGACTGTACCAGAGCCCTAAAACTAAAAGATAGCAGTTATTGTAAGTTTATAGAGGAATTGTGTATAATTTTGTTACAATGTGGTTTTATATTAACTAATTAAGTTGTATTTTAAATATAGGAAGGCATTTGTTAAGTTTCTTTGACAATTTAGATTGTTTATTTAACTATAATTACGTTTTTATACAAATTTTGAAAATGTTAGGTTAAATCTAGAATTTCATTATTTATGTTGGGAATA
>JABXWE010017349.1:0-24194 GCA_014611495.1 Limonius californicus
GCATTCCAAAGCGCATCAAAATCGGAGCAATACTTTCGGCTGTAGGAGCGTCACATACGTACATACGTACGTACGTACGTACATACGTACCCACCCACAGACAGACATTTTTTAAAAACCACTTTTTTGGGTTCCTAGAGACCCAAAACGGATATATCCGTTAAAATCTCGATTTCGAAAATTTTCATGATTTCAATACTTACCCTATACCTATAAGGTATGGGAAAGTAAAAACGAATAATAAAAGTCAATCATTTGTAATAACAGAATAGATTGGTTTTATTGGTAAATGCTACAATTTAATTGAATTTTTATTTGCGTTACCCACTGCAATTTCAGCAGCGCGTATAACTTGCCAAGTTATTAATAATTGAATGGGTTATAAGGTTTTCGAATAGCAGTAATAAATTTAAGCTCTGGGGCCACTATTGCAAATTATGAATAATGTGAAAGGTCAACCTGTTAATACAACCTTTTCAGCGTGTAGTAAATTAGTTTGCGAAGCTGAAACTTCGGAATACCCGATATTAAGCAAATGTTATTAATTTGTTAAATAAATCTCCTATTGGAACACGAGGGTAATTCAACTTTTTCATGTAAACGTTAATCCCGCGTCTAAACACACCAACGAATTTTTCAGCGAGTTAATCGCTCGGAATTACCATTCAGCACACTTCAAATCCACGTGCAAATTCGCATAATGGGTTCGCATTTCAGGAGCTATGTAAACGTGCGCCTGTTGTATCTAACATGTAATTCTCGCAATTTAATTAACGTTGCTGTTGACAGGCTGCTTTGACCTGCAACGGTGAACAGTTAAACAGGAGGAGCACAAAATCCAAAACGACGAAGCCAGGTCTCTCTTCTTGTTCTACCCACATCACGTACTCCACACCACCACAAAAGACTCAAATCTTGTACAATGAGCGAAAGGGAATTATTAGAGATCATTCTTGGCGAGAAAGGGCGTTTGAAACAACGCTGAAAATCTCTCGCATAAGAAATCGTTTGTGGCGTTTGTTCGATTCCGGGGAATTTCTTGGGAATATAATGAAACTTGATTATATAGAAATAAAAGAATAAAATTCAATTAAAATGTATAATTTTTTTGTTACATAAGTAAAAATTCCTAAAACAACTAGATGAATTACGTTGACACTGTGATTTGCTACAATAATGCTCTGTATCCAATGCTCACGAATTCTCGATTGTTCAGTTAGTACGTGACATTTAACAGCTAAGTATAGAAAACAGAGTTGTCAACTGGGTCGCAGACGTGAGCCAGTTTTTTAGTTAATTTAGCGTATGGCTGCACACATAGGCAAATTTATCTAAATACATATGATTAAATAGACAAATATTCAGTAATAATAGTAAAGCTTGTACTTAGGTGTAAAGTATAAAATGTGTAGATAAAATAGCATGTATAAAATAAAATATAAGTATAAGAATGCAACAATTACACAGTTTTGCACAAAACGTAGGTATAGGCGGCTGTCATCTTATTTCACGGGTGCGAAATCCGCATTCAGGTAAAACAACCGGTTGAACTAAGATGGACGGCCACGTGCTCAAGAAAACAGTGACCAAAAACAAGTGTCGAATTAAATGTAGCTATATACTAAAGTACAATAATTAAACGTCTTTGGAGTTAACTAAAAATCAACATTTATTTACCAATATTTTCCATGTTTAATCTCAATATGCTTAATAAAATAAAGACAAGACAGCTTGAAGATTATTATTGCATTTGCACGAGAAATTTAATGTTATTTTTAAATATTTGAATTTAAATAAGAGTTATTCAAATATTAAAATAATTATATTTCTACTGAAATACTAATAACTAAAAATGCATTGTTAATTATGTTTTTGAAATAATTTGAACACAACGGCGAATCAGGTACAAAGTTTAAAATAGGTTAAACACGAACCGGAGTGCCTCACGCACAAACTAAATATCATTTCTTTATCATTGCTAAATAACATTGACTAAAAGATTAAATTTCAATAAGTTTCATATTTTGCACACAATTAAAAATGACTGAAATAGACAAATATTATTGCATTTAATTAACATGGACCACTGTATTTTAATAAAACAGTTTAACGCTGTCGTCTTCATATTCCTCGTCTTCACTGTCCGATGAATCATCACTCAAATTAATTATTAAAAGTTCCACCTCGTCAACTATAATTTCACGATGCCACCAAGATTTTATTAGATCTGTATGTCATTCATTTTCACCGCATTGATTTAAAGCTTTTTCCCACATTTTTACAACTTGCTCATCAGTAAAACCGATATGTTTCTCGTAGTAACGTTTAGTATTCGCCTAAATTAATTCTATTGCATCACCTGTTTTGGAACCACTGAATACTGTAAGTGCTATCTCGTTTCGTTTTACAAGTCACTGCAGTGCATTTCATAAACTTTAGAGCGGCAATCTGCAAGACTTGCGCCCGCTGTAATAGCCTATACGAACTAAGGAGCTAGGAAGAGAGCAATATAACTATACAAGTGTTTTGGTGGTTCGTATTGCGAAGGGCCACCCGTCAAATAAGACGACACCCGACTATAGAACAGTAATGGAATTATTGTCTAAAGCTTCACGTCCAAGTTGTTTTTCCAGTCAATGGCATCTGCTGTATCATTGAGAATATTCTCTCTTATGCCGCTGAATAGGTAGTCTACGTTTACATTCGAATGCGATGTGCTGAACTATTTGTTTTTCTTTGCCACAATCGCACTCTGATGTTGGCTTTAAACCACACTTGAGGTAGGAATCAGCACACCTTCCGTGGTTTGTCCGAATTCGGTTAAGCGCAGTCCAGGTTTGGCGTGGCAAATTGAATCCACATGGTAGTTGTCTTGTGTCGAGGAGGGGTTACCATTCGCGTGGAACAAGTGAGTTCCACTCATTTTTCCATAATATTTTCCAGTTATATCCGATATCTAGGAAAGTATGCGCAGTTCTTACAGCTGGTAATCTAGATTTAAGACGGTGGAACTGAGTGTTGTTGATGTCATCATGTATTGGGAGAGCACGATTGTCGTTGATTCTTGTGTAGTCACGTAAAAGCGCATTGTCTCGGCGGATGTTTGGTGGTGCAATGTTCCTGAGATCGTGCGCATTGTTTGGTTTAGGACTGTATCAACTTTTCTGGTTTGTGGGCTGTTTAACCAAACTGCAGAGCAGAGTCCAGCAACGGAATACACTAATCCAAGAGCCGTGGTCCGTAGCGTTGTTGCGGAAGCTCCCAAATTGTACCAGCAAGTTTATGTAGGATATTGTTTCGAATTTTTAATTTAGCAGCGGCATTACTTAAATGCTTCTTATATGACAGGGTCCTGTCCAGAGTAACTCCTAGGTACTTTGGGTTAGGATTGAATGGGAGTGTGTCTTCATTTACAGTCGCGTTTAGAGTGCCATCTGCGAGCTTATTATTGAAGCAACTTGTTTCTATTTTAGTAGTGCTTAGTGTTAGTCTCCATTGTCGAAAGTATTGATTTAGTGTTTCCAGACCTTGAGTTAAAGTATGTTCTATAACAGCCATACTGGTACGTTGTAAAGTAATGCCAGATCGTCAGCCTATTCAAATTGTCTAGAGGTGGTAAGGGGTGTGTCTGCAATATATAGATTGAAGAGAAGTGGAGCCAAAACAGACCCTTGTGGAAGACCATTATTTAGCATTCTGGCATTGCTTTTCTTAGTGGCTAGTACCACATGGAATATTCTATTTGTCAACATATTATTAATAAATAAATTGCGTATGGGCAATGTTTGCGGGGCCACCCGAAGGCAGTTCCGCACCCTGCTGCAACTTTAACCTTGTTTGAGGTAGTTAGTGAAGGACTGACGGTTTTGGGTACTCTCCGAGGCACCGCAGGTTGCAGCGTTAGAGCGAAGATTTCGGTCACCCATCCACATAAGCAGCGCGAGGATCGTTGCTTAACTTTCAATACTGTTTTACCAGTACTCGCGCTTGTCCGCCACGTTGCTTCCCTGACATATTATTAATAAGTGACTTCATTTTTGTGCACTTTAAAGTCTTAAGAAGCTTGTATATAACTTCATCTCTCCAAACTGAGTCATATGACACTGTTAAATCTATAAAGACACCGCCAGTTTTAAGCCTTTTCTCAAATCCAGCCTCGATATGAGTGGGTAGGGCCAACACTTCGGTTGGGTCGAAAGCCAGCTTGTGCTATTGGGACTTCTTCCAGAATATGGTCACTGATTCTGTTGTAGATTAGCCGTGCGAGGAGTTTATACGAAGCACTTAATAACGCTATGGGTCTATAGTTTTCGGGACAGTCAGGTGATTTTCCATGTTTTAGAGCTGCAGTAACCTTAGATTTTGTAAACTCTCAGGGGAGTTGAATTCTTTGCAGTATATCAGAGTAGAACTCAGCTAACCATTTTCTGCTACGTTTTCCTCTATGCTTAAGGAATTCTGAGTGGATCTTATCAGTTCCGCGAGCTTTTCCAATGTTTACTAATGTTAAAGCCGCGGTAACCTCGCCCGCTGAAAAGGGTCTTGATACTCTATAGAGGTATTGTTTTTGAGTTCTGTTCGGATCTTTTTAGAGTGAGTTCTATCTGCAATTAATCGGGTCGCGTTCACCATCTGGTTTGCGACGTGGTTGGGTGTTATCTCTGTCTTATTTGTGGGGACATGTCCCCTGCCTCCCAGCTTTTTATGTAAGTTCCATCGGCTAGAGCGTTTAAAGTCCATGTTCTAGACGGTGTCGGCCCATTTGGCTTTTCTGTTCTCATTAAGGCTTTGCAGTAATTCATCTGCTACTTCGCTTCTACAGTTCTCTAGAAAGCTTTTGTACAGTTTTTCACTGGTTTTATTCCAGCCTGGGATGTATGCTTTCCTCAATCCTCTAGGAATGTGCCATTTAGCTGTTACTAGATTTTGGAATCTATAATAATTGTCAGCACGAGGTGGTATCCATATTATGTTTGCATACAAATCAGATTTAAATTCCTCCCACTTTGCTTTGCTGAAGTTCTAGCGAGGCAGTGGTATGGAATTGACAAGTGAGATTTGTGTTCCAATTTCAAGGAAGGCAGAACGGTATTGGCTGTATGGGAATTTGTTTAGTATAAAACGGGTTATTGGCAGGTGATTTCCGTTATCATCAGTTGTTACGTAGCTCCAATCGGGATTAGTTTCTGTATTTCATCTTGCAGATTTGAAAGTATACTTATCTCTCGCATTAAACGCAAGGAACATGTTATGTGCTTCTGTCGATTCAACTAGTTTGAGTCCGTTTTCATCGTTTTTGTTATATCTTCACGGAGTGTGGTGGCAATTAAAGTCACCCGCGTAGATTGCGGGGTGGGAAACTGTTGGTACGATGTGAGCTGGCCATTACCTTCGGCACTTGAGTCAGTAATTTACTGGAGGGGGGGAGGCTTTAAAAGTGATATCACATATACAAATAAGTTTAATGAAACTTTATTTCATGAAACATAAACAAATAGTTAACAATAAAATAAATGCAATTCAGTGTCAATAAGAAAATGTATTCAGTTGTATAATAAAGCGCTAAAATGAACACTACGACTGAAAATTCCACCAAGTGTGAAACGCGCTGTGATTCGTTTTCTCTATGAATTAAACCTAAATTTTCCGTCAAATATGTGAGGTTTATGGTCCAGGCATCATGAATGAAGAAACATGCACTGTAGGGAACGAAGAGGAAAAAATGAACAAGAAAATTGGCGATAATCGGCGTTTTACGGTTTCGGAAATGGCCGCAAATTTTTCCTCAAATTTCACATTCGGTACTGTATGCAATTGTCACGAACAAACTACAGTACCACAAACGTTATGCGATGTGAGTGCCAAAAACGTTGACGGATATTCATAATTCCTGAATCGAACAGAGCCTGCTGGCGAGGAGTACCCGACTCACATTGTGATTGTCGGCGAGACTGTTGAAAACAAGCAACAACGAATGCAGTGGAAACATGCGAGTTCCTCAAAACCAAACAATTCAAGCATACGTTTAAAAGCTTATGGCAACATTTTTTTTAAGACAGGATAAGCGTATTGTTGATTAATTTGTTGGAATGTGGTACGACCATTAATGCAGACATGCTTGGTAAGATCTTCAGGACTTTAAAAAGGACGATCCAGAATAGAAGGCGAGGATTGCGTACAGTCCGGACTTAATCCCGAATAACTATCACCTCTTCTTCCAGATTTTTTAAGAGCCCGCGACCATTTTTTAACGGCGACGACGACCTAAAAACGATGCTGCAAACTTGGTTTGCGTCACAGACAACCTACCATGGCGAAGGTATACAAGAACTTTTACGATATGATAAGTGTTTTGAATTAGCATGGTGTTTATATAGAGGAATAACTTAGGAGTGTATCTAAGATTTACGCATAATCCATTTTTTTTTCAATATTAAGATTTGTTTTACAATTGAAAGGCCCTTAGTTTCCAAATATACCTGGTAGATATCATGACAGAAACAAATAAGTTCAATTTAAAAAAAAAACTTATTGTTGACTACTGGAAAACAAAATTAGGCTTATAATTTACGTTTAAATTGTCAATTACATTGCCAACGGAAGCTCATTGACGCAACTTACTTTCTTATTTATATATGTTGCTGTTGAAGATTCATAATATTGTGCATAGAAATCTAACACTTTGCTTTCAGTTCCATCTTCGGGTCTGAAATAAGTTTCATGCTATGAAAGGAAAACATTTTTAATTCTCTCTACTGGATGCATCTACATATTCTGAAATGAATTTTCTCTCTGCATTTTTGTCTTTCATTTCTTTGACTTTCATCAGTATCACTGCTGGAATCTAACATGTATGAAGGATTAAAGATTTTACAGTTTATAAAACATACCAGTAAGAAAAATAAGTAAAAAGCAGTAAAATATGTTACATAGATATTTTATTCTATATTATAAATGTAAGTACAATTTTAAGTCACCGTACTAAAATGTTAGTAGATGCATGTCTTGTTCGTAGCACTTGTAGACCTAAATACCTACTGAACGGTAAGCGTACGGGCACAATATTTTAATCAAAATCAAATATCGTAAGTTCTAAGTGCTCTGACATCCGCCGGTCTTTTGAATTTGGTATTATGTTCCTTGTAATTTCATTGTCGCAAAATTGTTTTTTTAAGAATCGTGGGGTTGCCAAAGGCAACTCCAAGATTCCCATCCCACCCAGCTTATCCCGGCTCAGCACATTTCGTGCTATTCACAGGTCTAACATGCCCCACCCTTGAAAAACCCCATGCCCCAGACACCACAAACACCCTGGGAAAGTGCAGTGCTCAGGATTCGAACCTGAGCGACTTTGGTAGAATAACTCCGAAGCCAAGCGCTGCGACCATTACTCTACCGCGGTCCCCAGTCGCAAAATTGTGCGTATATTGAAATAGAAATCATGTAACATAATAGAAAACTAATTGAATTCGTGAGCTACGATCTACACAATATTAGGTAACTTTATTTAAGAAGCAGCAAATAATTTGTGTGGAGATACGAAATAATACCTAGAATGTACAAGAATATTTTGTCATAGAGATAAAGATATTCTGCGTTTCTTGCCTTTTTCTAATTGTTTTCTGTTAATTTTACGGGTTTCTCTGATGATTGCGGTATTGTTTTTTTATTTTATATGTATAATACTCTGCCTGATTCTTTAAATACGTTATTTCTCACAGATGTAGTGGTATGCTAGCGTTGCGCGTTTGAAAAAGCCACAGACATAAAAATCTCTAAATTTTCAACGTTGAGTTGGCGCATTTTAAAACGCTAAACTGTCCTAAACTGTGGTTCTAAAGCAGTGTATCTGAATAGACTACGAGAAATAACATTAATAAAAATGTTCAGTCTTTAGAGTTCGAAGATTTTTTCCTGGACAGAATGTCATATTATAACCAACTTCATGTTTTCAAGGTTCGATTCCCAAGTATTACCACGCAATGTATAAAAATCTTGTGTCGCATCCCGCCATAAACAATATTCCGCTCCGGTAGATAACCGCAGGATTCTAATGCTAAAAACCTTCTCTAGAATTTTTGCCGTTTCGATTCGACGTTAAACTGTAGCCCCCCCCCGTGCTTATACTTTAGTGCTGAGGAGAAGCACGTAGCAGAGAAGAGGCCCGTGTCCAACGACGAGGACAAAGAGGCTGTTAACGACGTATGCGCCAGTTAAGATCAACTAGTGTTAACGTTAACAACATTTCGTAGCAAACTCCTTGGATTAGATTTCTTTGGAATATCCGTCAGTTCTAATCATGGAAATATTGCGAAACGCTTTTTTATCAGTTATATGGATTGATGAGTCTATTTTGAAACTAACATGTAGTGGCGAACTTTTTTCTTCACTCAGCAGTCTGTCTAATGATATTTTCGTATTACAGTAGACATGTACTAAAATGTACGAATGTCTTACGTTAAAAAGGGCATAAAAATAAATGCTTTTATTCGTACAGAAAGGGTACATTTGCCTCTGTAATGGCACCCGAGGCACGTGTTTGTGATAGATTTAAACGCCTTTTACGTTGAAACCAACATCTACTGCTTCATAAGTTATATACATGAACTGTGCTATACCAGATCACAAGAAAAGGTATTGATTTCCTCAAAAAAATTCTAATTTTAGATTTTAACAGACGATTGTATTTTGGACCGCTAAGATTCCAAAAAGTAATGTACTCGTATATGTCTGGTCTGTCCATATCTACGAAACGCTGGCCTAATTTCAAGGTAATTTGAAATATACAAGGTGTTACAAAATAATTGCGTAATGCAAGTATTTCGAAAAAATCTGGAACTAAAAGTTAATCATGTTTCTTGGTATTATAATTTTTCTTCGATAACTGAATCTGTCTTTGATTATACAAATCGATCGGTTTATGTCCAACCATCTAGCTTCAAAATTAAGGGCGCTACAGTTATGTAAAAAATGCGTCCCAACATATTATTGCATAACTTTAAGCATTAGAATTATCGTGTTTAGAAGATATTGCGGTGTATTATTGTTTCAAACCTTTTTATGCAATTTTCAATGGGTTTTATTTTATAGAAGCTAGTTTGTAGTTCTTATAGAATAATTTAAATTACGACTGTAATACCTCTTGATTGAAGTTCAGGTATTTTTTTTTTGTAGCGAAGAGAATTTTTAATCACTATAAAGAACATACATGAGACCGTTTTGGCTCCATTTCAACTTCTTTTGAGTAAATTTTTTACGTAAATGGGTACGGCTACTACGAGTTTGGTCGCCGAGATGGCCCGAAAAGGTCAGAGTTTGATCATTATACTTAAGGAGATCTTAACGCTACCTGGCTACCAAAAATTAAAAGTACCTTTTTACATCGACAAACTATTGTATTCGTTTTGTTGTCCGCCACGGGATTACGGGCTGTCTACCTGAACGCTGGAAAACGAACTGCAGCCAATGTGAAGAACAATACGTATAGTATACGACAAAGTAAATTGTTAACAGAATCTTGGTGTTGTTCTGATTGTGAGAAAGCAAGATAAATCTTGACCTTGGGTTGATGCGCATTATATTTTTAAAGATTTTAAAGGATGATAGTTTGTAATACGTTTTGGCAATTTTTTGTCATAATTCTTATAATTTTTTCCCCTTATTTCATTATTGGATATATTGTCTACTAGTTATTGAAACATTTAATATTATAATCGTACTATTTAAGAGCGGAATGCCTAAAATTTATAGCAATTTATATACGAAAACAGGAATTAAAATTCGAACCACATTTTAAATGTATTAAAAATTAATAATTGACGTTTCGGTAGACTTTCAATATGTAGTAACATTAATGTAATTATGTATAGAAACATAAAGCCCACTGAACTGAAATCCTACATTTATCAACATTTTGTGTAAAAAAATAATTTTTATTTTAGAACCTAATAAACGTTAGAATCCGTATTAAATCGTCTTCCCCTTTTTTTCCATTTCATAATTGTATAAATGAATGTTTTTAATATTTTCAGGTTGAGGAAAATCATAATTCATGGAATTTATCTACGCAACGACGTTTAGGAAAGAATTATGGAAGAGAAAAATGCGAGGCGAACAATCGCAAGATGAATTACATTTCTCGTTTACAAATAGCTGAACTTCTTGGGAATTAAAATAGTGCAAAAACTGCAAAACTTATGGGACAATCTATCTTAGTTTTGACACAGATAAAATATTGCCTAAAAACATGTGCTTCGGGTACTACTAAAGAAACAAATATATACTTTTTGTAAGTATTTTTAGTCTGTACTGAATAGTAACAGAATTTCTAAAACACGAATGTGGATGGTAGTAATTCCCGAACTGCTGGACAATTCTTTTTATTTAGCCGAGTTTCTATTCTATTCCACTTACGGTTACCTAAGCTTAAAGAGAGCTTTGGGCAAATCGTGTTTCCTCAATAACATTTATTGATTAGTAAACTGTTTTGAAAATTCGAAGTTTGAAAGTCGTTAAATATTAATAAACTCAATATCAATCATCATTTGCATATATCGGTGTTCCCAAAGGGCTGAATGTACATGTAAATTTGTAGCCCGGAGTTGAACGTCCTAAATAATTTATTATCCGGTAAATTGGCTAGAAATTTAATTGATTGGTTTGCCAGATTGGCCTTAAAACTTGGTAATCAACCTTTTTGCAAATCCTTTTAAAGGTTTTGGAAACGCCAGTTTAATTTAGATGCGTATTATGAATTAATAAGATAAATTTTATATAAGAAATAAATGTTAAATCGAAAATAAAATATTTGGTATGGCATCTGAAAGCGTATAGTAATCATATTTCAACTAGAACACATTTTACTCCATAACTATTTTATTATATCTCGTATGTCTGTTTCTAGGGCAAATGAATTATTTTAAATGGGGCGTTAAGTAAATACGAGCAATTCCCGAGAGCATGCAAGCTATTCGTAAACGAGAAATGCAGTTATATCACGAAACTGAAAATGCGCCAGTAAATGCGGCGCAGTTTTTATTTCCACTTGGAAAGTAATTATCTCGAATCCGTCTTCGTTCTTGAGAGAGCTGAAGTTGCAGCGCGATTTTCTCAGCTCTTTGCCGAAGGATGAGCAAACAATCGACGTTATTTTTTACCGACTTTATAGTCTTTCCATTTTCTAGGGCTTTAAAACATGTTTGTGACTAAGATTGATGCTTCGCGGGAATGAATTCGCCGGAAAGATGAAAAATGGACCATAAAAAATCTCAGAATCGCCGTTTTTTATCATTACGTTCTAAATAGTTACGCTGTCAAAAATGGAACTTCAGAAGCTCGTTCTAACTTTGGTGGCATTATCGGTATGTCAAAGGTTAAGTTGTATCAGGCTAATCGGACCGAAAGATCGATTTGACAGGCGAGGTGTTCGCGGATTTCGTTACATGCGCTTGTTTTTGGATCGATTTAGTCCTGACCTAAACGCGACACAATCTCGCCGCTTTTTGCGACCTCGGGGCAAATATATCCGACAACACCTGTGCAGAGTTTCGATATGAGGTCGACAGTGTATCGGCAGCTTGAGCCGCTGCAGGAGCACATCCACATCCGAAAAGCCGGGAGACTTTCCTCCAAGTCTATCTTAGCGCCCACAGACATTCGATATCAAAATAAACGAGCTCTAAAAGCATTTTCTGATTAAATTGAAACATGATATTTACTCGCCTCTTCGGAAATAACAGGCGGCAGCTACACTAAGTACCACATGTTGCTAATTAATTGATTGATGAGCTGTGCCTTAAACAAGTTGATGCGTTTTTAGCTCTGGCTCGATTTTACATTATTATTATTTATAATATATTTTAATCTTCCTAAATTTCATTCCCAGTCAAACGTAATACATCGACGGAACCAATCACATTAATGGAGATGTTTTTTAAGAAAGTGCGGTATGTGAATCAGGTTCATTTATATAATTATACATTTTGGCGGAGACGCCCGCAAGAAAACATTTTGGGGAGAAAACAGAATACAGACAGTATCTTCCCACTAAGAATTGTATCATTGCCAATCTGGAAATACATACATAGTAAAACGTTTGTATAGGGCCAGGTTATGACTTGACAAACAATGTAACTGGCAAGGCTTAAAATTTTTTGGAATCCCGCAGTAACAACGCCATCGTAGAGACCGAATTGAATAATATTGCAAATATTTATTTTACCTAGATATTTGAAAATGGCTGTTGGCGATTGTGATAGCTAGAGATAATGGAATTATAAAAATTTGTTTGACAATAATTTTAGTCAAATTTGTAATAATTGTGTTGCATGACTGTTCATAACTAACATTCGGTATGAAACAAATTGTGTCATTTATTCTTCTCATGCAACAGCTTGCTTAGCGAGTTATTTTACCATTATTTTAGAGTTGTTGATTCTCTGCTATTTAAAATGTTGTATAGACTTTTGTAAGTGTTACACGCTTTTTATATGTATCTATATATTAATAATAATAATAATAATAATATAAATAAGCAACAGAACTAGCATGTGTACACTCAGAATAATTATATGGCCATACGTAGCATAAAATTGAACGGAGATAATTTTAAAAATATTATTAAAACGAAACAACTTTACTTACTTTTATATCACTAAAATAAAAATTAGTGGAATTATTTTCGTCGATCTCTATGGCTCTGCAGGTTTGCCATCATGCTAAGGTCCCATCGAATTACACATTTAATAATATTTTAAATAAGGTTTGTTAAAAAATTCCTTTGCAAAGAAGTTTTAAGAAAGTGGAGGTTGTTCATGCTTGATGTGTAAGCAAATGTGCGATTATGAAAATGTGATATAGCGTTATAACGCTATAGTCCAGTAAAATAAGAATTAATCTACCGACAAATTTTAATCAAGCTGGATTTTATCACACACCGTAATGTGCAAAAAGTCCACATCGATATCAGGCCGGAATCGCATACTTTTTTAAGGTCGAAGGTTACAAAAATTGGTTTTACGCGGATAATGATTTTTCCTCGTCATGGTCTTCAACCGCTGGCACTTCTTTCTTTTCGTTTTCTTCGGTATCACTTTCATTCTCTGATGTATTCGATGTTATTTCATCGATGAGGTTTAATTCATCGTATTCCGATTCTTCTACGTTAATGATTTAACATCGAATACACCAGAGAAAGAACGTGAGGACGATGACGAGCAAAATTTATAATTTCATAAACGCGCAGGGAATGCTGGGCGCAGGGGGACGTTTGGGCGTGAACATATATTAAACTGGTTTATTCTATAACCAGTTTTGTTTTATTTATAAAATTGCCAAGTTATCCAAAAACTGAATATTTTCCATCACCACTAAGTTTTCCATTTATGAAATGTGGATAAATATAACAATTTTTAGCAGCGTAATATCATATGTTTCCTACACACTTAACTTCTTAATAAGAGTGCGGTCTGTTCCTTCGCTTTTATAAAATGCTGTTCTTCAATTTTTTCTTTTGATTGCTTTAAAAGTTTACTGACAGTTAGTTGGTTCAACCAATCACAGCCGATCTCTTATCTTTACACCCCTTCTAGATTTTGTCAAAGAAAAACATTAACACTTGTGCAGGACTATTGAACATACAATTCAAGAGATTTTCCAGGGAGCGACAGTTCGTAGTTTAATCTGCTAGTTCCGTCCTTTTAAATGCTGGTACCTGATATAAGATGTATGAAAAACTACAGACAAGTTTAGCTTTCTATAAAATTATGAAATGAGCAACATTAATATTTCCCATATAAGATACAGATGGTAAGCGGAAAAAAATTCCATTGAAATAAATCCACGGAAAAAAAACAGGAATGAAAATCCAAGGAAAAAAATACAAATTTTGCAAGTTACTGCTCTGAAAAACACTTCACTTATTTTCGCTTTATTCTATACATCAGATTCATTTTTCTATTATTTTGCTGTATTATAGTTATTTTAATGTCTAACCAAAGACTGTTGCCCTCTAAGTTCTTTCTGATAATCCATCTAATTATGGTCTGTACTAATTACTTTCAATTCTTAGCTAAGTTATTTCTGTTCTATCTAATGAAAATCAAATATTTACCAATTGTTTAAGCAAAAACTGTAGGCTTCTAAGTTCCTTCCGATAATAATCCATCTAATAATTTACACAAACATTGTGAAGTGAAATGTTATGTTTAAATCTTAAAGTTTGGATTCTTTTTCATGGGTTTATATTCCTGGATTTTTCTTCCATGGATTTTTTCAATGGTTTTTTTCCTACAATCAATACAGATAAATAGTCGATTTTAGGTGAATTATTGGTTAAAAAATCGCTTAGTAGAATTTTCTAATTTTTAATTAAATTATTTTACTAATATACAGTATGCCCACGGATGAGGTTGACAAGAGGAGAAATGGACCCAATTTTCAAACATACCAAAAAAAGCCATTCTTCATAAAAGTTTTTAATTGCCAAAAAATTAGATTCACGATGAGAAAATTTTGACTTTTTTGTACAGGGTGCTAAAAAACTACAAAACAAACTTGTGTTAAGAGTAGTCGTGCGTTATTTGTCATTTTGGCACAAAATGTTAAATAAAGAAGTTGTTTTAAATTCAATATTTAATCAAAATCCAAAGAGTCAAGCTTTATTTAAAATTTATATTTTGTAAACTAGGTACTACTAAAAACACATTATGCTGTTATATTTTCAACCTAATCGTTGCATCTTTGATCATTATGCCATATTTGTCAATATATTTAATATACTGATTATCGTGATGTTATGTTTACAGCAAAGAATTTTTAATACAATGTTAGGGGAGCAGTGACAATTGTTATTGCTATGTTATTCAAAAGTTTCGCGAAAAATTTCGTAACGCACATCCAAAAATGCAGTTCACAAATTTGGAATTAAATTTAAGAAAACTAACTCAGTTCACGATTTGATGAAAACCAAAAAACCTATGACGAAAATGATACTTCAGCTGCATTTATTTGAATTCTCTTAGAGAATATTCAGAAACGGCGTTGTCAATGAACAACTAGCTGCTGGTCATGTACTCCCACAATTTTATTTATGCTATCTATGTAAACCAATTTATTTACAATAAATTTGTATACCTCGATTACAGGTTTTTCTTATTTTTGCAATCAAAAGAGAAAATGGAAGGACACCACTGAATAAAAACGAAGTAACAAACCGCAGACTTATTAAGAAGTTAAGAAGGAGAAGAAGAAGAAGAAAAAAAAGAAGAACTCTTACTCACACACATTATTTAAATTTCTTCATTCAAAACTTTTATCAGCATTTGAACAATACTATTTTTTTTTATTTTGTACGCGTTTAATTTTATTTCACGATAAACAATCCTGTTTTCAAATTTTCAAAAAAATCGTGTTAGGACACAATAAATACTTAAGTCAGTAAAAATGTTGTATGGCAGTGAATAAAGTATTCCTGTCCACGCTCTGTCGACATCCAAATGGTTGTCAAAAGGTCAACTTTCCTCACTTAATGCAGAAAACACCCTTCTTACGACTATTTTAAAATATAAGCATGAAATTAATTAATTATGAAATAGCTACACTTGTGCACTTGATATCGAATAGTTTAGCTAACGGCATCAATAAGACGTTTATTAAAGCAATGCGAATTTTGCATATTTTTATAGTTACAAACTAGACTGGCAGAAAATTGAATACTTGAAGAGAAAAGGCTAATTATATTTTATAAACTTTTAAGCGTAAAAATTGTGTTTTTTAATTTATTCACGTATAAGCAAATTGTAATCACTCTCGGTGAAGAAAACTACCAAACAAATAGACTAGAAGTAATATGAAACTAAATACACTCTTCCAAATTTTATATAATTTTAATAATAAAAAATATGTGCAAATGTGTCAGTAGTTTCAATCACATACGGTATAATTTGAGGTAGGCAAATAGTACTTTTTGACTGAATAACATAAATACAACAATAGTGTCGCATAAAAGATATTCTAGAATGCTTTTGGTGAAGATATTTTTAATAAATCAGTTGTTTCATCCATTGAATTTATTAATAAAATTGGATTTTTCAGCAATTTTATTAACAACACAAAACTTTTATAGAATAAACCATTTGCGCCCAAACGGCCCTGTACCAAACTATCCCTAAGCCAAACCGTCAACAATAATTGTCGTCTGACCAGTAGAAGCCAGATATCCGCGTAAAAATTGACAAAGTATGCGAATCCGGCAGGATATCCACGGGGACTTTTACACGTTACTTATAATGCTTAAACAAAGGTGCGTGCAAAATCCAGCTTGATTACAATTTTTCGGCAGGTGTCTCCTTTCTACATCTTATTTAACCTGACATAAAAAAGTGAACTTCGAGAGTGTGAATGCTCCATTCTGAATTTCTATTCTAAATTATTGTTTAACTTTTTTTGTAAATCCAACTGCGGTACACACATTTAAGTGTTTAAAAATTATTTTATGACACGCGTTGGTTACTGTTTGAACGTAAGTTAACCGAATATTTACTTTAATTTAAATTTGTTGTTGTATGAATATAATTAGTGTTAAATGATTTATTTGTTAACATTAACTGTGTGTATAGTTTCCACCTATTAAGATTCATCTTTTACAATAAATATGATATTGAAATAAAATTGTCTAATTAATTATAGTTTTTCTATGGAACGTAAAAATGCAAGTTTTTTATTTAGTGTGTATTTAGAGAATAATAATACAGTTGGGTTTACAGAAATAAAAAGTTTTCCATAAAAAATAATTTAAAAAAATAGAACAGCAGGAAGGAGGATTCGAACTTCAGAAGTTTACTTTATAAAACGAATCTTTACCCGCTGAACCATGTATCTATAGTTTCCAGGTTAGCTTAGGCAGTATTAGTACAGCACAGATGTCGGAAACCTATAGCAAACATGCCAGGCGTGACACGCAGAACGTCGTCTATGGCACGCTGCATAAAACACACATTTTTAGGTAACATATAATTTTTTCAATCCGGGGTTGATCACTATACAAGCGTTTACCTCACATTTTTACAACATTGGTCGCCATTTCATTGCAGAGATAGATATGCGTTTGCCATTTTCCTAATCTCTGTACAAAGAGAGCTTATTACCTTCCTACCTTCGGCCAAGGGATTGTCCTGACACAAGCTTTGATGAAAGAAACAAAAGCCCTGATAGGTCTTATTTATCTAACCGGGGTGAAGAAAAATCAACATCTGAATGTACAAAATCAAATTAATTTGACTCAATAGTTGCTGCATTAAAAAATATGGCGGACTTAGGTTGGCACGCTGAATGACCTTGCAACATTACTTCAGCACAACAATACAAAAATGTTGTCGATCCCTGGTATAGCACATATACAGCTTATGTATATATATATATATATGGGCAGTTAGCATTCGGTACACTCGGTAAAAGAAACGCGCGTACGCTTTCCTGCTTTAATTTTAGATTGAAACTCCATTGCACGCATTTTTCACTGGAGCGTACGGCGATGTTGACTGCTACAAACACACGATGCAAATGATCTCCAGGCCTCCCCCACCAATTTCGTGGTAGTGGTGGTAGTGCGCAATGTTCACTCACAAGCAAAAACCGGCAAGCTGTACACCGTGATTGGAATTCGAGGATCAACATGGAGATCTCGCCTACTACACGAGATAAAAAGTCAGTTATATAGAGGCGAAGTTTCTAAATTTAGTGTCCAATAATCTGCCCCAACATTTTAATTATCTTAAATGGTTCGTTTGCAATTTGAAAAAACTGAATCACGCGATTTTGTAAAATTTAAAATTATATACGATTTTTTCCAAAATTGTATAAACCTTCCTGACGCAACTGTTTACGCTTTATTGAACAGCGAAAGTCTTTTAATTCTAAGATGACTCGTTTCTGTTATGCTATGCTTACTGTTAGGAATTGTGTTTCTACCTGCATTCATCGATGTGCCGCATGTGCAGCTTAGCTTTAATTTTAAATAACCTTTTTCGAAAAACTTAAATTATGCCCCATCAGCATAAATCAAGTAGCTGAGACTCAGTTGCAGCGCGGGCAGGGGGAACCATGGAAACGGAAGAGTTTTTTGACATTTAACTCACGTTTATGTCAAAAAACATGTCCAAGATTGAAATAAGGTGAAAAAATTTACAAACAAATCATAGGAACTGATAAAAAAATCCCAAAAGTAGATCATATTTATCTACATATATGATATGTACATGTTAACTTATTTTAATAAAGATTTCAGGTTAATACAAACTAACATTCTATAAAAACATAATGCAGACAACCCCAATGCAAAGATGTATTTAATTTTCATACCTTCAGAGCAATGATAAGAGTATGATACTAATTTACGTTGTCATACATTTTACGTATTGTCTTTTACATTGGCTGTAGTTAGCTTCCAGCGTTCATGTGAACGGCTTTAAAAGGAAGAAGAAAACGAATATAATGGTTGGTCGGTGTAAAAAGTTACATTTAATATTTGGTTGCCAGATCGGTTTAAGATCCCCTCAATAATATGAGTGATTGGTTAATTTTTAAATGGTGTAGAGAGGTAATTTTGGAATGGAGAAATATGTAATGCGCCTAATCTAACTTTCTGAAAACATAATATCGTGTAATTATTGTGACGATACTTTTAAAACATTATTAACTACCTCATACAAATCATTTCGACTATAAATTGCGTATATTCTATAACCAGGTACATACAGAGGATTTATTGTAACAATCTTACGACGAAATTCTAGTTTCCAGTGAATTATTATGTCGGTGAACGTGTTACTTCTAAGTTAAATGGGGATCATAAAAATGATAGTAAAAATAATGTATATAATTTTAAAGAGCTTACATGCGTAATATTAGTAATTGTTTAATCACTCTTCCTTTGCCCGCTGCTCATTTAGTTGAAATTAAGTCCAATACAGCTATAGGAACACCTCACATCCTTACCTTGTCTGCCGTAACTAAGTGAATAAGGGGCTTCAGTATAGAATTTGCCGAGGGCATCATAATCTGTTAATCTAGGGCTGTATTCAACACAGCAAATAGTGTAGTCTTCTACGAAGACGCCTTTCTTGCTACAAAAGCAAACTTCGTATTCACTAATAAAACGATAAGCTATAAATATCTTAATAAATTAAGAATCCCATTTCAATGTAATGGAGTACCATAAGTTGTTTTCAAAATACACAATCAGCTGAATACTATTTGTAATATTTTTTTGTATAAAATGATTCGTTTTGAATATCTTCTATTCGTGGCTGGTTTTCAAAGAACTTCGTGGTTAAGTGACAAACGATGTTTATTAAAACGGTATACTGAAACGTTTGACTTATTTTAAAAAGTTGATTTATTATTTCACTTTTCTTTTCCGTTTGGCAATTTATATCCTTAGACTGGGATCCCAAAAGAAATTTATGATTGCAATTATTTGTTTATTTTAATTGTATGCAAATTTGTGTTGTTATTAACTTTGCCCAATTTTTTTACAATCGCTTATTGTTGACACAGTTCAACTCACTTTTAGTAGTTTTGAGAAAATCAAGAAAACGTATTTTTGTCGAATTACAAGTGAATGCTATTATAATAGCATGGTAACTTTGTTTAATGTCTCTACATTCACTTATTTAAAAAAATGGCGAAAAAAGCAAATTGATAACATACTAAACTTTAAGAGTATATTTATGCGAGTTATCTCCTTTCACTAACAAAGTAAATTTAATTTTAAATTTATTATACTTTCTTATTTTTTCAGAAACTAACTTAAAAAAGCCTTGTTGAGTAACATTTATTGCTATTTAAAAGCTCCCGTTCTTGATAAATTCAGATTAGTTTAAATTTTATTTATCAAAACAGCACCTTTCAGGTAGACCATTTGTAAATATTATTATCTTTAGAGCTACATCAATACTTCTTAGTTTTGGCTTTGATTGCACACTTATTTTAATTTGTCTTTCGATGAGTCTACGCACGATGTTTGGGTATCCTGTATAATAACTAACTTGGGAATTGTTGACCAGAGTAACTAGCATAGGCTGGAAGAAGCCTCACCATTATTATAAAAATGGAATATAAAAAATTAACTATGTGTTTTAAATTTAATTTAGATTTAGTATAAAATTATGGGAGTTTGGAATAAATTACCAACGCCGGGATTCACATTTTTCTCCATTAAACCGAAGCGTCGAGACTCGAAAGTACATTCATGAAATTTAAATTACATATATTTAAGTATACGAAAAAAGCACATCCTTAAGTATATATATATATATATTGCCATGTTATTTATCCTAAATTTATATAATTATTCTAGACTATACTTATACTATGTTAATTTTACTTCGTAACATTTATATGAAGTGATTTTGGCTTCGTAATGCCTAACTTATATGTAAAAGGATACTATTTTTGATAGAGAAGTCCATATTTTACCTAAAATTGATTGTAATTAGCCTGATTATTATGTTAAGAATGTTATTTGTAAAGTTGCAATGATTAAAGATGATAAATGTATACCGGATTGGATTGTGAGGCAGTTACGACATCAAGAAAGTGCTGCGTAGTGCCTTATTTTGATTCGAAGTGAAGTTGTGGGTGGATATTCCTTAGGGATTGGTGTTAAGACGTCTATGTGCGAAGTAGGCGATGTTTTGGGTTGTCCTAGGCAAAGTTGGAAGCCCTAGAATGTAAATTTTTTTAATATTCTATTTTGACATTGCATTTATTTGTATTTACAAGGTTATTTTGTATTTAGAGAGTTGTGATGGTTATAATTTAATTTTGTATTATGTATAGGAAGGATAGAAGCAGTTTTATTGTTTAGAATTACTTTTTTCATTAATTATTTATAAAATTATAAAGATGTAGTATTTTTGAGGTTAATTTTTTATTTTCGCCCAAATGTTGTACGTATAATTGATGTGCAGGGTGTATATGTAATTGTGTACTATTGTTAATGATTAATGTTGATGTTGAGATGGTTGTTTGTAAGTTTTAATCAAAATTTGTCTAAATTTAGTAATTTATACACGTGTGTATTTTTTGTTGTAAACTGTGGCGTAAGTTATGTTAAAAGTTTTGTAATTTCATCAGGATTATTATTCTGAAAGTTGTTTTTTGAAATTGTCTGTATTAAGTGAGATATTAACCATTTTAGAATGTTTAAACACAGCTGTAGATTTAAAAGATTAACATCTAGTTTCCTATTGGTACATTTTTGATTTGAAAGTAGGATTTTCACGATTTTGGAAAGTTTAGTCTGTCTTCGATGTTTGAAGAGTTAACACGTATTCTCTATGTACTCCAAATTTAAGTTTATAAAGCAATAATGGCTAGCTTCGCAAATTTTGGGGTGGAGCCTAAGATTGTTTACAATTTTCTTTGAGGTTATGTTAATGTAACAAAGTTTAAATTGTACAAATATTCCATGTGAAGTGTTTAATTATGTGTTAAAAGAATTCCATAAGTTTCATTTAAATTTCAACTTACTAAAAGTATTTTATTCTAAAAGAATGGAACTTACCTGGAGTTTTTGATGTCAAATTGTGTTGTGTAATTCAAACATGTTCTGGAAAAGATAAAAATTATGGTTCTTCGAACATAATTTTGGGTTGAATTAATAGATCAAATTACAAATCTACTTACCTGATCTGTTTTGAATATTTAAACAGAAGTTGTTGAAGTGTTTCCATGGATTTTCATAACTTATAACTATAAAAGTTATGAGAGGTCAGCAAACTATCGCTTCGGAACATCTGGATAAAGAGGGATCAAAATTGCAGCCGTTGCAAATTTAAGAAGATGTGGGAATAAAGGCTTGTTCAACCATTCACCGGATAAAGATAAGTTCACAATTGATTTGAATTTGTATTTGTAATTAGATAACTATCTTTGGAGAGGCCACGAATTTAACCCTGAGATCTTTGTTATTAGTATGCTGATGTAAATTGAAATTTAAGTTTGTAGTGTGATGTATAATTCAATTTTAATTTGTATTATTGGCGCAACCAACGTGAAGATTTATTTATTTTTATTACAAATAATATTACAGATTTTAATTTTGAGCTAGCCAAAGTTGGGCGAATGTATAATTTAAATAATTATTTATTGTTATAAAGTTACATCGCATATAAATATATCACCAGCAAAATGATGATTTTGTGCAATATTCCATTAAATAATTTGGACGTTCCAGAACTTAAATTTTTGGAAAAATATGCAAAAGAAAAGTCGTTCTCCGACAACAGCTTCCAGAACGCACATTCCAACATTATACGAAGAATTAGGAACGCTGTTTCGAATAATTATATTTGGTTTAGTGTTGACGAAACCACAGATGCCAAAGGAAGATATATTGCGAATTTTATTGTTCGTGTCTTGAACGCAAATCCTTATTCCAGCTTTTTGGTTGCTATGAAGCAACTCGAAAAAACCAACCATTTGACAATTTCACGTTTCGTCAATGAAACCCTTTTATTATTATATCTGCCAAATCAAATACCATCAAAAAGAATTTTATACATGGTAACTGATGATGAGGCATACATGGTGAAAGCTGGTCTAAACGTACAATTTTTTTTCCTGATATAATTCAAGTAACCTGTTTGGTTCATGCTATAAATAGAGTGGTCGAAACAATTAGAGACGAGTTTCGTTTGGTGAATAAACTAATTAATAACGGATAGAAGGTATTCCTAAAATCACCAGTTCGCCTCGAAGTTTACAAAGAACGGCTTAAGGATGTTCCCTTACCTCCACAACCAATCCTTACCAGATAGGGAATGTGGATTGAAGCCGCTCTATTTTTATTGCGAATATTATAGTGATTTTAGAATTATTGTTCTCTTTTGATTCAAGTTGTGCTCAGTCTGTGGCAGATTGTCAAGTTATTTTGTAAAGTTCTAAATTAGAATCACAATTATCCTACATAAAGGCTAATTGTTCTGAAACTCCCAACATTATTAATAAACTGAAAACACAAAACCTGTTTCTCGTGGATTCTTTAGAATTATTCGAAAATTTTCATTCCACCCTCAATTAAAACAAGGGTAAAAATTATAGAAAGATTAGTAATGAAATTGACGATTTATGTAACTAAGCTTTTTGTAGCATATATGAGTGCATATATAAACTATCTTTACGGCATATCTGCCCAACTCTGTGAGGTCTTTTGTGTTCCTCGTATGCATATAAATTTTTTTTTAATATTAGGTTCTAGTCCCCAATTGTTGTATTCTGCTATTAGCGCTCTAGTTATGTATTCTAAGTCGTAATAGTCCTGTGCCACTGTCACTTGATCGTCACCAAAGAGTAGCGAATACAAGGTTCCATTTTCGAGCGGAATTCCTGTGCCATACTTAATTAATTCTGCTGGAATTGCTCCGAGTCCACATGCTTTATTATTTTTTAAAGGTTTCACTGCATTTTTTATGGTGTCCAAGTCCAGTGTCATAGGCGATCCTTGTACTTCAATTTGGGGATGTTGTGTAGTCTCTTTAAAAGGTGATCTTGTTTCTGTTAAACATTTTATAGTGATTTTCCCATTTTGTTGGTGATATGCTTGACATAGGATATTTATCTTTATTTGATCTTATATTTTTTTAAATCTCCATGCTTCTATGCACTGTCGTCCTCCTATGTGTGTGTTAACATTTCTGTCACTTTCCCAATGAAATTTTATTTTGCGTATCTCAAATACTTGTTCCTTTCATCTTCTATTTCTCGTTATAGTTTCCGCTTTGTGTAGACATTTATTAATGTGATTAAATAAGTCTATTGAGTGTTTATATTGAATCGCTCCCAATGTACTATCTAATCGTCTTCTGTATAGATATCTAGTGTTTTCATTTTCTAAGTTTTCCTTAAATTACTACTAAAAATAGGAATAACTATCTTTACTGGCGAATTTAGTAGGTTAATCTAAAGTGTTCCTTATTCTCAGTAGCAAAACAATAACAAAAAGTTAATTAAACTACAAGCTTTAACAGCCTTCAGTGTGAGACGATAGTTGTCCACCTCAAAAGCCGACCCTGCTTAACCTTTCAAAACAAAGCCCTATTCACCCTCTTCGTTTGCTTAGCAATTTGTCACTCAGGGTCTAGAATGGCTGTTCGTGGTTTCCAACCAAGCTATTCAAACGATTTAAAATATCT
>JABXWE010017350.1:0-30170 GCA_014611495.1 Limonius californicus
TGGACACCCTGTATATCAATTTTTAATATGCATGTAAATTTATTAGTTTTGTTTTACAATAGCTTTATAAATTTATATATATTGTATGGCAGAATGACTCTGATGATATTCAAAGTAGTATATTGGAATATTTAAAGCATGAGAGGTTCGGAAAAAATAATATTAGTTCGAACGAATGTAAACCTTAGGAAGAAGCTGTAGGCGGATTTGCCAGCGTTTTCCAGAGGAAGGTATTAATTTAATCGCATTTACATAAGCGGTTTTTATTCCTTTCCACTGCGCGATGTTTACAAATTACGTTTTGATCGAGAAAGCTTTGGGGAACCAGGAGTTCGCAAAAATGCCGCCGCGAAATTGAAGCCGATACCTTCGCCGCAAATTTCGAAAGAAAGAAAATTAAATTTCCTAGCTTAAAATATTGGAAATGAAACGCAAATTCCGCCCGTGTCTGCGAATTAAAATTCGAGCTGGAGACATTCGTCCAGATTTTATCATCTCCGAGCAAATTTTTCACGTTAGGCTTGTGTTATCAGATTATCACGATTTTCCTCACTTCAGGATGAATATTGTACGTATTCGAGGATTGCTCCGTAATGGGAATTTCTACAAATTTTTATAATGGTATTTCGTTCGCTGCAAGATGATCCACAAAATCTTCGAAAAGGGTTGGCCATTACAAGCCAAAACTTGTGTTTAGGTACTTAAACCATGTTGTTTATGACATTTATTATAATTATTTAATCGTTCAGTTTCAGTTGGTATAATTAGTTAGAACTCTAGAACAGAAAACAATTATCGATCAATGTATAACTTAACATCCGCAGCGATTACGATCTGTGTACACATAAGTGTCTTTCGCAACCACTAAAAGTAAGCGTTTAAATTACTTGGTAAACCTGGATGGATCTTATACAAGTTCGTTCGAGGTTTTTAATAAATAGAGTTGTATAAGCCGCGTTAAAGAAGTCTGGTTATCACTATATTGAAGTTTTTGTTCTTCATCTAAAGAATATTAGTATTTAATTCAATAAGAGAATTGTGTAGTGCTTGATACAGTTAAGAAAATATAACCTGCACGAACCGTACGGTTTCCTTCTTATTAAAATTCTTAAACAGCGAATTTAATGCGTTATAACTCAAAACAAAATATATAAATATTGTAACTTGGATGCAATCCATATTTACACTAACGTTTTGCTGCTGTATATTTTTGAAGATCTGCAATAGTGGAGGAATGCGTCTTTAGCTGCAGCCTTCCGAAAACATATTTTTAATGTGGAAAACCGTACGACATGTGTAGTGCTCATGTTTGGTGTGGTAACGCTTCATCATTTTTATTTAGATTGAATATCATTATTTCTTTTTATAGGTATGGAACAAAAACTTCAACTTAGTGACATCTAGACGCCTTGAGGTAGTTTGTGAAGCTTCGTTTATTATACATATCAAAATCATTTAGAAAGAATTCATCCACGTTTGTCAGGTAATTCAAATATTAATTTTTTTATATTTATGTAACTATTAACTAATTGTATTGAATATTATAAACTATACGGGTTAAGTAAAGACACATTTCGTTTTCGTCAGTGCGCCTTCCTCTTTTCTTACTTAGTAGTGAACGACATCCAGTTCTAATTATTACTAAACTACCACGGTGTAATACTGATTTCTCAGACGATGCGTGCGCAGTTCTAATGGATCTTTTAATTGGTACGAATTATTTACGTCATTCTGCTTGTCATAATGATGCATGTAAACGACCGTTTTAGATGTTAGATATTCAGTAATTCCTTAGGCTTAATTACAAGAAAGATGGAAAAAATATAACAACTTTTACCATTATCTATTATATATATTCAATGTTTAAACACAAATAGAGGAAAACCCCATTCTGTAGCAATTTTAGAATTTCTGATACGAGTAGTTCGTTGAACACAGATGTTTCAAAAAAAGAATTTACAATGAAGTTTTTTCTTACCCTTGTTTTAAACTAAATATACAGTTTTAATTATTGCTAACCTAGGGTGGTGTAATACCGACTTCTCTGACGGTGCATGCGCAGCTGCATTGCATCAAACCATTTTTAATTGGTACAGATTACGTTAAGACATTCTACCCGCCATAATGTTACATTTAAATTACGGTTGCAGATTTTAGGTATTTAATAATACTTAGGCCTTATAACCAGAAAGACGAAAATATGTGACAAATTTTACTTGTTACTATTATCTCCCATGTAAATCCAAATAAAAGTAGTGAAAAGTGTTTTCAGTGTCTGTACGATATGTATATCCAATATTCCGAAAAAAGAATTCACAACAAAGTAACAATTTCTTTCTACTCATGTTTGAAACTAAAATATACAGTTTTAATTATTACTTAACTAGTATCGTGTAATAGCGACCTCTCTGACAATGTGGGTGTAGTTCTATTGTTCACAAGGCTCTTGTAGTTGGTGGACGTATTGTACGTCATACTAGCCGCCATTATGATACATTTAAATTGGCGTTACGATTTCTAGGCATTTAACAATGTTTTAGGTTCAATTACAAGAAAAAATTAAAAATATGGAAACGTTAAGTTTATCTGTTATGTTCCAAGATTAAAAATATGGTGGAAATACCCATTTCAGTGGCAATTTTAGAATTCTTGACACGAGTGACTACTTGCAGAGAAGTTTGATTGCTTTGCAGTGTCTGTATAAACATGTGCGAGTATAATTTAACATTTCAAGAAAATAATTCACAGAAAACTAAGAATTTCTGGTTATCTGTTTTTCAAACCAAAGATTACAGGGTCCTGTTTAAATTATTACTAAAGAATGGCGGTGTAAAACCGACTTCTTGGAGGATGCGTGCGCAGTTCAATTGTACTCAAGTTTTATTAATCGGTCAGAATTACATACGTCATTTTGCCCGCCATATAATGTATTCCAATTAATGTTTCAAATTTTAGGCATTGAATAGTTGTCAGGTTTAAATGCAAGAAAGAAGAATAATAAAAACATACGTCAACTCATATTTCCGTTTATGTACTTATTAAATTCTATAGTTCTTCCGATCAACATTTTTCAGTTTCGGATTAGCGCTTTATTTTCACATCATAAACTGAACGCATTTCTGTCTTTGTTAGTTGCTTGCAGATTCATATTTCCGACAAAGACGTATGTCGTAGTGACATCGGCGAACGAAACAACACAAACACTATATTCTTTGAGGCTTTCGCGGTTTCTCGAACTGTCAATATTACAATTTACTTTCGGCTTAGACCACGTCGTCATTTGGGAACTACACCCAGCATTATCAGGTAAGGCCCGACCTGTAGCTTGTCTGCCTTTACAAGCATTTGCTCTAGAAGTTTGAGCCATATTTGTTCGTAGGCCCTGCCTGCCTAAACAGGGCCGTGTGCTTATATTAATCAAACCTTGGGGCGGACAAGGATTTGATCTTGATGTATTTTGTTTACCAGGACAATAATACTTAATCGGCTTATGCCTGTTAGCTGTTTGTGAATCCATACACACTAACGTTTCGCAAGACATTGCAGCTTGCATCTTCAGAGTGAATATAACACAGCACACGGCCCTGTTTAGGCAGGCAGGGCCTACGAACAAATATGGCTCAAACTTCTAGAGCAAATGCTTGTAAAGGCAGACAAGCTACAGGTCGGTCCTTACCTGATAATGCTGGGTGTAGTTCCCAAATGACGGCGCGGTCTAAGCCGAAAGTAAATTGTAATATTGACAACACTGTACGTGTGACGTATTCTGTCGGCTAACACGTTTAGTAGAAAGAAACAGAGATACTTGAAGAATGTCGCGCAGATGCAGCCAAACGTCACTACTTGAATCTGTTTCCAACAGTATTTAAAATGTTTTAGAGGTTGAATAGTTGATGGTGAATTTGTATTATTTATATATTTCTTTAAAAAAGCCGTTCGCAATGACACTAAACTAGCTTTTTTACATAGTGCTCTACGGTTGCAAACTTTCTTGAATTTAAAACCAATACATTGTCATTTGTCTTTCAAATTTTGTTGTACTACTTTGAAAGTGACTGGTTTTTTTCAACGTACATTCTGTACACTACATCTCTTAACTGTCATTTTTAATGTTTCGGGCATATCTTCACTTTTTAACTTTGTTCTGGAGCTGTGCACTTTTTTTTATTAATGGCAGGTTGTCTTTCCTTTGCTGCACTATTTTCCGTATGGTGGGTAAACTTAATTTAATGCATCTACAAATCGTTCCTGCACCGCTATAACGTTGCATAATGGGCCAAAATTATCTTTTTCGCGCGTAAAATAATCGAATATTTAACACAAACTGTTATTAATATTAGTGAAAATTTGGGACTTGTAAAAGATATTTTAATTTAAGATTTTTAGAATAGCACTTAAGTTAGGTAGAAAGTAGCCTTGGTGTGCAATTAAGCCAAATTGCGCTTTTGTCGACCCTCAACAGTTTTTACACATCTGGTTGTCATGATTTTGACCGGATCTAGGACGTGGTTAACAAAGGCTGCGAAATATTTCCCAGCAAAAACAAAGGTTCCCCAAGTGTATAAGATAAAATATTGCCGTATGAACCTCCAAAACATTTTAAATACTGCTGGAAACAGATTTAGGTAATGACGTTTGGCTGCATCTGCGCGACATTCTTCAAGTATCTCGGTTTCTTTCTACTAAACTTGTCAGCCAACAGAATACGTCACACGTACAGTGTTGGTCTTGTTTCGTTCGGAGATGTCACTACGACATACGTCTTTGTCGGAAATATGAATTCGCAAGCAACTAACAAAGACAGAAATGCGTTCAGTTTGTGCTGTCAAATAAAGCGCTAATCCTAAACTGAAAAATGACGATCGTAAGAACTATTTGATCAGACAGAAATAGTGGAACCTCCCATTTCAGTGGCAGTTTTAAAATTCCTGATAGAGTAGCTCCTTGCAGAGAGCTTTTCTTGTTTTTCAGTGTTTGCACAGTAACGCATGATTCAACATTTGAAGAAAATAATTTGCAAAGAATTAGATAATTGCTTTTTATCCATTTTTGAAACTAAAGTATGATTTTGTTTAAATAATTTTGGTGTAATACTGACTTCTTGGATGATGTGTACGCCATTCAATTTTGGTCAGCTTTCTTTTAATTGTTTCGAATAGCATTTGCCATGATGGTGAGTTTAAATTAACGTTTCAAATTTTAGACGTTATGTGGTTTTCATGCTTAATTACAAAACAGAAGAAAATTAATAATATATAGTGACTCGTATTTGCGTTTATACATTAAATTCTACGATCAGATGGAAATAGTGGAATCTCCCATTTCAGTAGCAGTTTTAAAATACCTGATAGAGTAGCTCCGTGCAGAGCCTTTGTTGATTTTCAGTGTCCGCGTAATAATGTATCATTCAACATTTCAAGGAATAATTCACAAAGAACTAAATATTAGCTTTTTTTTAAAAAACAGTACAGTTCAATTCTGCTTAAGTTCCTTTTAATTGGTCCGAATGACATACGTCATAAAGGTGTGTTAAAATTAACGTTTCAAATTTTAGGTGTTCTATGGTTATCAGACGCAATTACAACATATATAAACAAAATAAAATGTGACTTATCTGCATTTATGTATTAAATTTTATAATCAGATAGAAATAGTGGAATGATCTATTTCAGTGGCAGTGTTAGAATTGTTGATACGAGTAGCTCTTGGCAGAGAGCTTTTGTTCCTTTTCAGTGTATGATGATGTAACATTCAATATTTTAAGAAAGTAATTTACAAAGAACTAAAAATTTGCTTTTTATCCATTTTTTAAACAAAAATATACAGGGTTCAGTTTAAATTATTACGGTGTAATACCGACTTCCTGAGCGACGCCTGCGCAGTTCAATTCCGCTCAAGTTTCTTTTAATTTGACCGAATGACATACGTCATAGAGGTGTGTTTAAATCACTGACCTATACACTACGTAGACTGAGCATCTATACGTGCGTGGCCTTCAAAAAGGGGACCAAAAAAGCGGCCATATTGCTCGTCTGTAAGTTAGTAACGTTTGATGTTACGAAGATTGCATTACTGTAATGTTGGTATTACAATTTCCCAAGTCAAGCAGAAATCTAACCTTAACTGGATAAACTGTCAAAACTAAACTGCCGTTTTTGTCAAGTCAAGCCACCATTGTAAGTACTTTCAATAAATTATAGTTAAACAAAACTAACACCATAAAAAACAACAAAAATAACACTATAAAAAACTACAATCTTTAGTATAGATGAGTATCACAACCGTAGTCAGTATTGTAAGTTAGGTTGCAGAAATCGTAATCCATCTGATTTTCGCAGTAGCGCCAACTAAAGGACTGCCAACGTAGCTTAGTTAAAAAAATAAAGTTACTAGGCAACAGACGAGCAATATGGCGGATTCTGGTCCACTGGTCTAGCACTGCATGCACAGTCTACGTAGTATATAGGTTAGGTCAGTGGTTTAAATTAACGTTTCAAATTTTAGGCGTTCTAAGGTAATCAGACGTAATTACAAAATATAAGAAAAATAATAATATGTGGACTCTTATCTGCATTTATGTATTAAATTCTATAATCAGTTAGAAATAGTGGAATGATCTATTTCAGTGGCAGTTTTAGAATTTCTGATATGACTCTTGGCAGAGAGTTTTTGTTGCTTTTCAGTGCCTGCATAATAATGTATTATTCAACATTTTAAGAAATAATTCATGAAGAACTAAGGATTTGCTCTTTATAATATTTTTAAACAAAGTATAGTGTCCAGATTAAATTATTACGGTGTAATACCGACTTCTTGAGCGGCGGTTGCGCAGTTCCATTTTGCTCAAGTTTCTTTTAATTGTTCTGAATGACATATGTTCTAGAGGAGTGTTTAAATTAATGTTTCAAATTTTAGGCGTTCTATGGTTTTCAGGCATAATTACGAAATATAAGAAAATTAAATATACATGGTGATTCTTATCTGCATTTATGTATTAAATTCTATAATCAGATAGAAGTAGTGGAATGATCAATGGCAGTTTTAGAATTTCTGATACGAGTAACTCTTTGCAGAGAGCTATTGTTCCTTTTCAGTGTCTGCATAATAAGGTATCATTCAACATTTTAAGAAATATTTCACAAAGAACTAAAGATTTGCTCTTTATCAATTTTTTAAACACTAGTACAGGGTCCAGCATAAATTATTACGGTGTAATACTGATTTTTTGAGAGACGCAGTGGCAGTGTTAGAATTTATGATAGGAGTAACTCTTGTCAGAGAACTTCTCTTGCTTTTCAGTGTCTGCCTAATAATGCTTCATTCAACATTGTAAGAAAGTAATTTACAAAGAATTAAAAATTTTCTCTTTATCAATTTATTAAACAAAAATATAGTGTCCAGATGAAAATATTACGGTGTAATACCGATTTCTTGAGCGGCGCGTGCGCAGTTTCATTCTGCTCAAGCTTCTTTTAATTGGTCCGAATGATATATGTCATGAAGGCGTGTTTAAATTAATGTTTCAAACTTTAGGGGTTCTATGGTTTTCAGGCGTAATTACGAAATATAAGAAAATTAAATATACCTACATGGTGATTCCTATCTGCATTTATGTATTAAATTCTATAATCAGATAGAAATAGTGGAATCAATGGCAGATTTTGAATTTCTGATACGAGTAACTCTTTGAAGAGAGCTTTTGTTGCTTTTCAGTGTCTGCATAATAATGTATCTCTCAACTTTTTATAAGCGATTTACAAAGAACTAAAAATTTGCTCCATTTTTTATACAAAAGTATACAGTCTAGTTTAAATTATTACAGTTAATACCGACGCGTGCGCAGTTCAATTCTGTTCAAGTTTGTTTTAATTGGTTCGAAGTACATACGTCATTTTGCCCGCCATAATGATGCATTCGAATTAACTTCTCACATTTGAGCCTTTCAATATTTTTCAGGCTTAATTACGAGAAAGAAGAAAAAGGAAAATATGCGGCAACTCGTATTTGCGTTTATGTATTAAATTCTATGATCAGATAGAAATAGTGGAACGACCCATTTCAGTGTTAGAATTCCTAATACGAGTAGCTCCTTGCAGAGAGCTTTTGTTGCTTTTCAGTGTCTGCATATAATGTATCATTCAACATTTCAAGAAAAGAATTCACAACGAATTGAAAATTCCTTTCTATCCATTTTTTAAACTGTCACTCAGATTCCTTTTATAATCAAGTTACGACAGTAGGATCGCGAGTTTCGTTTGCAAAAGGATCTCAAAAGAAAACAGATTAGCACTTTAGAATTGGTAAGAGAGACGTAGTTTCTGGGTTATGGCTGGGAGTTGCACAGATTCGGTTCGGGCTTGCCAACTTCTAATGGAGTTTGATAAAGGTCTGGCATACTTTTAAAGAATTTAAAGCTAGATTAAGTTTGAAAGCTGGCAACTTTCGGGGCTTCTGTTATTTTAAAAGATTATTCAAATTTTCGTTCCGGCGTATTTATTACTGATCTGAATATTGTTGGCCTCCAGTTTAATTGAAATGTTCGGTTAAAATGCTGTATCAAATTCCCCAGCTCTTATTAAAACGTTTCTCGGCCTTAAATAACAGGGTTATGGCTTATGTTTATAACATGAGGTGTAAAAAGAAATAGGCGATAAAATTTCGGTGTTTAGGTTATGGAAAATAAAAATCATGTGGTGAGGGTAAAGAAATGTTATTATTAACTAATATGGGCTTGCTTCTGCAGCAAATGCATATGTTGTAATTTATTTTTATTACACCGGTATTTAAATTTTCATATCCTCTTGGTTGGTAGGAGTCTATAAGAAATTTACAAAAAATATTCAGGTTATGTGAATCAAAAAACGATATGTTTATTATTTGAAGGTTTTTACGTACAAATTTTTTTCTTCAGTGCAACAGATTTTATACACATGCTTATGTTACGACTAATTATAATAATATTTGTATGTAATATAGTTTACTATTAAAAGCACCTTGCCCTTGCCGAATAAGCTGATATTGATTTTATATTAAACAGATGGGCACGTTTCTATGAGAAATGGCTGAACCTCAAAGGGTAATTCGGGCAATTAACGTTAGTCCTTGCCAATCTGCTCATTTGGAATCGGGAGCTACATTTTGTGAAGTAAGTTTCAAACGTTAATGTCGTATTCACTTACCGGAAATGCGTTAACACTGAAATCGTTATCCCTTGTACGGTATGTTACGTACCCGAGGTTGTAGTGTAAAAATTAAGTTTGTAGTATTGAAGATATATTTCATAGAGTGGCAAGTTCTCAAGTACTCAAACGATAGTTTTGGGAAGTACATTTAGTCCTTGACAGTCTGTTAAAGTCCATATCGTTGCAATAATTTCCAAACTTTAATTATGTATACAGGGTGTTTCTGAATAACATGCTAATATTTAAGGAAGTTGTTGTTGGGTCCATTTTGAGAAAAAAACTTCATATGAACGTATGTCCTAAAGGTCTTAACTTTTGAACTACAGGGTGCTGAAGTTTTAAGAAAAAATTCTTTTTTTTATGATAACTTTGATGTGACCCTAGATATTTTTGTGAAACGTAGTACGTATGTTCTATTCATCAAAAGACATTTTCTGCTGTACAACATAATTTTTTATTCTTGCCAGTTGCGTTAGTGCGGGATTTGCATTGAATCATTTTAAGAGAAAAGTGATACGCCACTGCTTTTTCTTAAAGTAAAAATTATTTTTTAAATCCTCATTCCTTTCTGAGCAAATATGTTATCTTGATTTCTTTTCGTTTGACGTACGGTTTTCGAATAAAAAAATAAAATTCATTTATTTGCATCTCGCTAGACCACGTACGAGAAAAAGCAATTTATGTAACTTTAAACAATAATTTTTTCAAGAGAATAGCTTTTATATATTATATATATTGTGATGAATTTTTACTCGTTAGCTCGGTTAATGTCACTTTATATAGGATACTCGTTCATTTTTATGATTTCTTGGAATTCGGTTTCATTGGTGGATAACTTCTTGATTGGTTTACACACTGCCAAGCTTGTATTTTGATACAAACCTATAAAATAGTATATTAAAGTATAAGTGGATATTAAGGTCTTTAAAACACGCGCGATTTTTCGAGCACGACGGCGCAGCCGGAGTGCTCGAAATAGAGCAAGTGTTTTAAAGACCAGTTATCCACGAATACTTTACGCTATTTTTTTTTATTGGTACACTTTGAAATCATAAATACTGGTATTATTACTACAAAAAATGGAAATAAGAACTAAGAATGTAAAATGGTTGAATTCATGATGTGACATCAGATACCTTTCGTTGTCATGGAAATGAGAAAAACAAAAATTAATTTGCAATCTGTCACATAGGATTAACTGTTGTCACTACAGTTGTTACTGGTTGTATATTGCTTTAAAATGAGTTCTAACATTGATTACTTAAATAGAAAAGCAGAATCGCGGTTAATACCGCAAAAATCGGAAGACGCTTATAAAAAAAAGAATACGACAAGTTCATCAAATGGATGGAAGAGCAAAAGGTAACAGATACAGATGAACGAGTTGTGCTTGCTTACCTTCAGAAAATGTCTGAGCAGTTTCTCGGGTTGTTGATGTTGCCATGGTAACTTTAAAACACGCGCGTTTTTAAAACTTGGATTTAAACACTCTGAGGCGTACTTTAAATAAGCAAAAAGGGGTACCAATAAAAGAAAAATTATTATTAAAAATTCTAATTTAAAAGCCTATATATGCAAAGAAATAAATGTAGAAAGATACTACATAACGCCTCGAGCTTAGATATAAGCTTAACTCTGATATTTATTAAGTCACGAAGGAGTTTGCTGCATTATCGGAACATTTTGTGGAAATGTGTTTTAGACTGTCGTGAAATGCGGAGTGCGTATTAGAGGTTGGTTTCGAATATGTATAGTGTGTTTTATAAATCAGAACTAGATTGGACAGTGACGCCGTCGAAATATAATCATTTTATTTTAATTATTTAACTGTCAAAATATGAATTTCAATATTGTAATTTGATCCAAGTATCGTATGGTAATTTGTGTGTAATTAAGGCATCGTTGTTATAGAAATTTTGTCGGTTGCTACAAAGTTGTTGATGAAAAAAAGGAGAGCAATTTTGTAATTCGGTGTGAATACACGCATTTATTCATCTGCTTAAAAAAAATTTAAAAATAATTAATATGCTTATGTTAATAAAGTATTTGTTTTGTATAATTATGAAAACGAGCTTCCTTAAAGAACGAGTAAAGTAGTTTTACTTACAAAGTTAATATTCAATAAATGGATCCTGTTCGAAGTTTGAAGATTTAGTGGCTGCGCATCGGAATTTGGGACGCTGCGTAGGAGGCTGCTGTGAAGGTCAGCGACGATCCTAAGAAAATAATTACTTTTGGATGAAGAGATTGCCTTATAAAAGGTAAACTAATTATTACGTACCTATTCAGGAAGCACGAGAGTACCAGAGAACAGATGAAAACACCACCAAATAATAGTTTAAACTGTCCGAATTTTGTTTAAGAGTTTTATAAGGCATTTTTAGGTTAATACGCATACTGGCTGAAGTGTAGAACCACCTGAAGTTCAATGCGTATTAGGTAATACATTTTAAATGTCCATTTCCTCTTAGAAATCCAAAACGCGATAGGACCTACTTCTGTGACAGAGTAATCATGCTCGAGAGCTATAGTGTGGTATATTTTTAAGTTGATACCTGGCGCCCAAGTTTTACATAATTTATAAAAGTTATTATTCAGTTAAAAATAGGATTGCAGTATGCAAGATAATTCAATTCAAAATCTTAGTTAACTTTTAAATTTAATTAAATTATTTTTCTTTGTCCTTAAATAAATAAAATATATTTATATAACAATATATATAGAGATCTAGTGGATTAAATGACCAAAACGGATCTTTGTCGGTGGCATTCCATCCTTACAAATGTGCGCACTTAAAATACAGAGTTTAATTAAAGTATTGCATTTATATTAAACCGTGTGACAAAGCCTACCGCTAAAGGACACCAATTAAAAATGTGTGATTACACGTTAAACATTGAGGTTAAAGTATTGATTTTATATTAAATAGAGTGGCAAGACTTTGTAAAACGTTTTAGTACTGTAACGGCTTTTAGAAGAAGACAGTTGTGTGAAATAAATGGAAATCTTGTTATTAAACTCCATTTTACGTCAAAATTCAATTTTTTATTGAGTTCAATTGGTTTGTTTGCCAGTCTAATAATTTGAAATCTAGGAGTACAGTTTGAGAATTCCTCATTACCAGCGTATGTAGCTTAAAGGCTCTTATCAAAAGGCAGTTTTGGAATCAAAATCAGACACTGTAGGTTATGAATTGAGGTTAAAATACAGGTTTTATAGTAAACAGAGTGCCAAATCGTTAAGGAACATATTTTGCAGTTTTTAAAATGTCAGTTTTGGGAAATAAATCTGTTCATTTATATCTAATGTTTATTATAATTTACGAAAGAAGTTGTAATGTCATTTAGGTGTTTCCTATCTTTATTATGCTGCATTTTCTGCCAAGTTATAAAAATATTCAATCCTACAACAGCCAAATAGGAAATAGAAAGGAATCATTGATAGTCCTTTCAATTTAATTCGAAACGAAATCTCACAATTTAGATCACAATTGTTAATTATTTCAGGAACTATCATAGTTCTATTGACAAATAAATAAGCTACATTAATTTATTCATATTTCAAGTTGCAAGTTCTTGGGATGTGACCGCCATTGAGGTTGTTTTGGTAATTTGAGGTGTCTGGCATTCTTATCAATAGTACATCCATACTGTATAAACCTATTCTTTTATCATTAGTACCAAAAGCGACACACACGTTATATATGCCGGATGTGCCACAATAGGATGTTCGTAGTATGTGACGTTATTTTAAGGCACAAATTTGGAATAAATATGTCGGAAGTCAGTAGGTGTAAAGTTATTAAGATTTAAATAATGCTGTTGTACGTTCGATTTGATCATTTGAAATCAAGAATTATACCTTATGAACGAAGTGTTCACCATCAATTTTATATTGGATAGATAGCCAAGTTCAAACTTTAAGGATTTGGAGACCGAAGTCGCTTGAGATATCATCTTTTAGTGAATTGCATCTACTTCCGCCCAACGTGTTTGTGTGTTATCGAGAACCACAGTTTACAGAATAAGTTGCAGAAGTTTTCTGATATTTGGTTAGTTGCCAAAGTTCGTTCGTACTGGAGAGATTTGTTACCTTATGGTATCAGAGATCAGCAACTAACCCTGTGTCAGCTATTTAGTTCTGACCAATCTATTTTAAAATTCAATATCGTAGTTTACGAAAGGACCAAAGTTTAAATTTTGTATATTTTAGAGGTCCATATTTTAAATACATTTGATCTTAGATGCGTTTTACTTGTAAAGAAAAGTTTGCAAACTAATTTTTTACATTAAACAGATTTTCGGAAACGTCTTTGGTGACATTTTTCTTAGATTCTTCAAGGCCCAGTAAATACTCATTTATCAGCTATATTTATTCATGGTTTAGTAAAATTAGATTATTTTCTATATCCTAAGATATTGGCATTGTATTAATTTCTAACAATCTAACTTTACTGAGCATGGTAGACATCTGATGGAAATATTAGATTTCTTCAATATATCGAAATTGTGGTATAGCTAAATTTATTTCGTGTTAATATGTTTGTTTAACTAGAATATTGCAGTTTATTAAATAACATTCAAGCACCCATTGTATGTTTAACAGGTATTTGAAGACTTCATGGAAACAGTTCTTACCTTAGAATCTTTTAACTCCTAAGATAAACAAATTCATTTGCCTGGTTTTGTTGTTGCCTTGTTGTTTATTTAATTAAACTTGAGGATTACGGTTTAGGGAGACTTCAACTGCTTATCATAGATATCTTCAGTGTCCAGAAAATACTCACATATTTGCTAAATGCAGTTCTTCTTAAACTTTATAATTAGTATTGAAGATTACAGTTTACCAAGTAAGATTCAGACATTGATTTATATTCGATAGATTTTTAAGACCTCGTTCAAAAAATTATTTTTATTTTAGAATGTTTTAACCGTTTCAAATTAGACCTTAGTAAGTTCCATTGAGTTCTTGTTATATTGGTTATTTATTTACAATTGAAGATTACAGTTTATCAAGTACTATTCAAGCTTTGGTTTTTCATGCAATAGATTTCGAGAACCTTGCTGGAACGGTTCTTTTTACCTTAGTATGCTTTAGCCTCTCTTAATTAGACCTTAACCTAAAAGGTTTTTTTTATCTTGGCCACTTAAAACTAGACCATAATCAGGTAGATTTAGTTCTTGCTATATTGCTGATTCATTTCCAATTGAAAGTTATAGATTATCATGTAAAATTCAGGCATTGATTTAATATTCAGTAGATTTTAAAAAGTTGCCTTTGTAAGGTTCTTTTTTACCTTAGAATCTTATAACACCTTAAAACTAAACCTTACTCATCTATTTTTTGCTATATTGCTTATTCAATTACAATTGAAAATTACAATTTATCAAATAACATTCAAGCATTGATTTTTTATTCAATAGATTTTCAAGAACCTCGTTTGAAAGATTTTGTACCTTAGAATACTTTAGCCTCTCTTATGTTAGAATCTTCAAACCCCTTAAAACTAGACCATAATCAGGTTCATGTAGTTCTTGCTATATTGCTTATTCATTTACAACTGAAGATTGCACTTTATCATGTAAAATTCAGGCATTGATTTAATATTCAATAGATTTTCAAGATTTTCGTTTGTATGGTTCTACTTTACCTTAGAATCTTGTAACCCCTTAAAACTAGACCTTACTCTTCTACTTCTTGCTATATTGCTTACTCAATTACAATTGAAGATTATCAAGTAAGAATCAAGCGCTGATTTTATGTTCAACAGATTTTTATAGACCTCGGTTGACAAAAACTGCTGAACATTAGACCTTAATCATTCATTTAGTTCTTGTCATATTATTTATTCAATAAAAATTGAGAATTACAGTTTATCAAGTAAGATTCAGTCATTGATTTTATATTCAATAGATTATCAGAAACTTTCGTTCATAATGCTCGGTTTTCCTTAGAAACTCCTTAAAGCTATACTTTGATGAGGTTTAGTTATATCTTACCATATTACTGATTCAATACAATTGAAGATTACAGTGTATGAAGTAACATATACCTCAATGGAAAGATTTTTATCCTGCGTATGTGTAATATTTATAATTTACTGTTAGCTACATTCACTTCTTCTTAATCTGTTGACTCAACATGTCCCAGACCTTATTCGACAGATTAGATACAGAAATATTTTGTTAGTTACACTTCATTCTTACCAAGCTAACATTTAGAACTGCAGTTTATGAAGTAACTATAGTGAATTCAAGATTGAGCGTACAGTACGGGCTCTTATGGAATACAGTATTACCATATTTTCCCAGAAAGTTATTTTCAATTAAACGAGCAGTCATCAATCAAAATAAATCCTTCTTTTGTATTGCGCACAACTTATCTGCTAATACGTTCCTCAAGGCGGTCCTACCTGTTTATTTAACTTAACTTAAATTTAACTGTTGCTCACTGCCTAGAACTGACAGCAAGAGAGAACCAAGTCCTATAGTTTTGTTATCCAGCAGATTTGGCGGAAAAACGTTTTACATTGCACTCCTGGTATGCGTAGACAATAAGTATTTGGCAAGTACATTCCTAGAACTCAGCAATCTGTTTAAAATTGAATTATTTATAAAAAAGGATTCTAAATTGAGTAAGTGATGGAGTTCCAACAGACGTTATTATAGAATTTTCATATCATTCGTAAGTAACGCTTTCTGCAAATATGTTCGTCTAAAATTGACTATTGCAGAACTAATACTAAACTATTGATTTTCTATGAAATAGAACTACAAAGTCTACGTGGTATAGTACTTTAAATGCCTGTTGCTTCCAAAAGGAATCAAAAAGTGTAAAGCCTTCATTGACATCTCCATCACCTTCACATATGTCTTAACAAACATCCTTTGAATCGGTTCAGTCCCCATAACCCCTCAGTAGACAGCAGACAGGTTTTAGACACATTTATCAGTAAAAACACCACATGTGCAGAATTCCTGGCAGCTAACGCGTTAAGTATCTCGTTATGGAGGGACTTCTCACTTCTGGGAGCTTAAGCGCCGTTTAAGATTTCGGCGAGATAAATGAGGGTTTTATGAATACATGCATTTAGCACGTTTCGGGCCCATAGACATTTCAATTTCAGACCTTTACCTCCCGAAATATAACTCAAGTGCGGTTTTAATTTTCTTAACGAGTTTGATCGTTGGAGTATTTCGCCTGCAGAAGTTTTAATTGCAATTATGCAGGAATCCCAAGAGTAGTGCTCGCGCTACTTAAAATATTTAAGGAACTAATTGCAAGTTCCGGAAGAAAAAGCAAATAAGCTACGATCAAGGCTTATAAATCCGGAAGAATTAATGCAGAAAGGCTTGCACGAGCACGTCTGTTGTGGACACTGATAAACCGCCCAGATTGAAAATCGATGTTTCCATCACAAAGGCCAAGAGTCGCGACAGGAATTTTCTTTGAAATTTCCATGCAGCGCTCGAACCAACTTGTGGCTTCATGAATCTGATTAGTTTTACACGCTCAAAAAGGATTTATTATCTGAAGCATGACGTCTACGTAAAAGTCATCATGCCTAAATAGATGCACTGAAAAAAGTGCATTGAAACGCGTACAAAGCTACCTCGCAGATGTGCAACGCATCCGGTTCCACTTTGATAACTCCATTCAAGGGTTTTCTAATTCTGGACATACTAAGCGGAACTTAACACGGCAGAACCTCCGTCATTAGGGCATTAAAATCCAGAAACAATTTGCTCCGAAAATAATTAGAAAGCTGCGGCAACGCCAGACAGGAAACGACCACAAAAAAATCTGATATTGCCGACCGCTGGCATATAAATCCAAACCAGTACTCCACGTCTGTTTAATTTACAATTAAATTCAATTTGGACTCGAAGTCACGTTCATAACGTTTACTTGTCTTTCAGAAAAAGCTGTTAATTGTTCCGCCCTGGTATGGGGTTCTGAGTACCAGACCAGAACAGACATGGAGAAGATCCGGTGTATGACATTACACTTGCAGCCACACCAGCTCCGTGAAATATACACGCACTTGTAGAAGAGATAGCGCTATATTTTATTACCTCCTGTTTTATCAGAAAAGAGTTGCTAAGCAGCAGGTGTTCAACTCACGCAATCATATCGACAAATTTAGGGCTCCGCGCAGGAAATTTATTATTTAGGAGACCACAACAGGGCCTAGTGTGAGTTTTGAGGTTACGTTTAGAAATTTTGCCAATATATCATCTACTTGGAAGCAGTGTATGTTTAGGAGCGTATAATTATTAGGCTAGTACCATCTGCTATGAAATTGAAGGAAACAAAAATTCTAATAATTGCAACAATATTTAGGATGAAAGGGAGATATCTGCTACCGTAATTTTCATTTTTATGCTTTGAATTATACTAGCTGAACTCGTCGGCTACGCCCTACGTTGGTTCTGAACTCGTGGCTACGCCCTGCGTTGGTTGACAACTTCTTTTGAGAAATGGTCCAACTCCATTATAACGAGATGTTCGGAACTGTAAATATTTACCCATTAAATTCGTTAAACTTAGTATACGAGAGGCCACGTTTGTGATCAACAAAATATATGTACAGATTCAGAAACATCTTATTTAATTATTATCAACTACAAAGCACAGCCACATATTCATATTCATTAAGGCATCATATATATTTTTTGACGTTAATCCTTTTTAGTTTAAATCCCCCAGATTACCAAAACATTTTCTAGAACTACTAGCTCTTTATAAAAAAAAGTTGTTTAAATAACTTGTTCAATAATGCTAATTCCAGAAAAAGACCAAAAAACTTTAGGATTATCTTAAACATTCGCGAAACCTTCTGAGAATTGATATCAGGAACAACACCAGAGCAAATTGAGGCATCCAAAGTAATTTCAAAAGTTTGCCCCTAATTTGAATTATAATCAGTAAGGGATGTTGACTTACGCAACATAGCATTGCAAAAATATATTAATTTTTGCATATTGTTCCCAGTTACAATAAGGCTTTTGGAACTGTAAATATTTGCTCGTTATATCCAATTAATTAAGTATACGTGAATCCATGTTTGTTATTAAAGAAATATAGTTTTACAATGCCACATTTACAACAAAAATGTTTTAAATCCTAATGTAACCGTTATATACTACAAGATAACCACATATAGTTCGTCTCACATGTTTACCTGGCTACCGGATTAACTGTACGAACTTAAACATCGACCTGCTCATTCGCTGATAAATTTTACTTAAAATGCACACTGCCCAGTGCCGTAGTTATTTTTATTTATTTTTAACATTTAGGCAACCGTAAAATGTTACTTATACTTTGTGAATTGAGGTTAGAATGTAGGGCAGAAGGCACTGTTGGCATAGTTATTTACGAAGTTTTGCAGTAATATAATCTTCGAGTACAGATATGGGAAGGTAAAGTAGTGTAACACATAGGTACAGTAAATGCTAATTCTTAAGGAAGTATAGATTAGAATGTAGGACAAAAGTCACTGTTGCCATAGATATTTACGAAGCTTTACAGAAATATCACCTTCTATTATTAATACTTTAGTTCATTTGCGCAAATTGCATAATTGTTTCAATATGTTCCCGGTAATTGTATATTTGCTCAGTACATATTAAAAAGATGATCGTGTTCGAAGGGTTTTGCCTATTATATATTTTTCGTAAATAATCTACAACAATAAAATATAAAACCAAAATGCACACTCTCACTGAAATCTGTGCTCCTTATATACCCATCCGACGATGGATAGCAGGCGACTGGAGGTAGAAGCACCGTCAACACTCTTATGTTGCTTTCGACATCACAAGATTGTTGTGTTTCGTTTGTTTTTCGAAGTACTGCACCAATTTCATTTCCGCAAAACGTTTTTTTCTACTTTTACTCCTGGTTTAACCACAATTGAATTGGATATTGTGAAAAAGCAAAGGAAGACGTGAGACTATTTGTACTTACAGTTTAGTTGTTTAAATCGCGTATTTCTGCAATTGTTAGCCGCAAGATACACGGTTTGTTCGAAAAACAATGTTTAACAAAGTAATTTGACTTCGTATCAAGTAGGTACTTGCATTAACATTATTACGAATACCAATTATTTAGAGAAAGTATAAAGGAATAAATTAAACCGGTAAACGTGTAGTTTTGGAACCTTATGACGGAAAACTAAAACATCGATATTTATCAATTTGATTCGTGTTAATGTCTTGTACTAGCATTTCGAGTTTCTCCAGAATTAAACTAGTAATTCAGGAGATATGAAGGAATAACCTCATTTTTTTAGGCTTCAGACATTTCTGTCGAGGCTAGTTAGGATTATTTGATCTAACAGTTTTTACCTACAACTAGAGATACTCCAAAAAGAACGCGCTTTTGAAATTTTTTAAGTTATATTTCAATTATTTTTCTTTAAAATCAATTTATGAGTGTTCTATTTGTATCAATATTTCTTAATAATCATCAAAATTTGAACACTGGTTATATAAATACTCAATAAATCAATATACTGAATTTAAACATTGCTTTAGTATTTATCAGATTTCAATATTAGGACAATAACCTTTCCAAAAAAGGAAATTGAATGGTGAAAATAAATGAAATCATTTTTAAATATATCTGATATATAAGGAAAAATATGTCATGGCATTCATAAAGTGTCTAGCTTGAAAAACAGAAATGTATCAGCAAATCTATTTAGTTCTTAACGAGACTTTTCTCTTTGACATTTTCACGTTACATTTTCATATAGAAGAAGAAAAAGTAAGGGCGTTATTTTAAATAACATCGAAAATGTCGTTTAAATGGAATGACACAGTGCTGAAGGTTCTTCTCATATTTCTTTGTTCTTTTGTGTAATAAAGCTCGCTTTCCTTTTATTTAAACAATTTCTCATATCTGACTGTTGATAAAAGCGAAGAAGATGCATCAAAATGTAAGATAAAAGCGAATAAGATCGTAAGATCACTGCAGTAATATATGTAGAATAACATAAAGGCAAGGAGCAATTGCCTCTCTGCGAGTTGGGTTCAAAGAAAGTGGACGTTTTATTGCGTTATTTTTGGGAAGCACACAATTTTTATTATAAAATCTTATTTCAGTCAGGAAATGGAATAGCAAAATCTTATGTAGTGCAACTGCAATTTTTGTTCCTTTGAAGTTTCAAGCCTTCTATTCTGCACTTTAGCGTTTAATTTAAAGCTCTAGTTCGCATTTTCCATTTTTTTTTGGGGAAAATAGAAAAGCAGTAATGGGAAAGTATCCAATAATGCAAGATAAAGCTTTGTAGTGCATTGATGTTGCATTAAGTGCGCTCGGAGTTTATTTGATAAACAGTCCAATGGAAAAATGGAAAAACACGAACTTTGCTTTTATCGCCTCGATTTACACTTGCGCGTACGAAGGATGTCCAGAATTGTTTTGATCCTTACGATGTTTAGTCTACATGTAGAGATTAATTTAAAAACATGTTGGAGAATGGAGAGAATGGAAGAATTTGCATTATTGCCCCACCTTTCTCAGATTTGATTATTTTGGCGTATTCTATTAATTTCGCAATTTGAAGAATGTATTCACTATTTTACCAACTGATACCGGGTTTAATGGGACAAAAGAGTTACCTGCCTTATTGAAAATATGATATTTTTGGTTTTTCCTGTACTTCAAACTGCATATTTACGTAAGTGCATTATTTTTTTTCTGTTGCTATCATTAAGGCTATCTACACTTTCGATACTACAGATTAAAACTGTTTCAATGAAACAGTATTCTGGTGCTTTTTCCACATCATTCTTAGAGATTTTTAAACCAGGACATTGGTCTTCTTCCTATTTCTTCTGCCCTAATCTTTTCTTGCATTATTTGTTGTAAAATATGGTATCTTCAGTGTTTGCGTTTTTTTTAAATAATTTTTGGGATTTCGGGTGTCATTATTTACTACAGGTGTCAGCGAACCCTCTCTTCAAACTGATACCAGTAGAGCCTCTTCCTAAATTTTGAAATACGTTTATACTATAGGAGCTTTATACCAGTGAACATTATTAACGAAGCGATAGCAGTAATTATAAATAATCATATACATAGGAGAGGCAGTAAAGTCCACCTTTCGCCAAGAGTAAGCAAGTTTCCATCCACAGCGATTCTGCGTCGGCCACATTAAACATTGTTTATCATAGTAGGGTAGTTCACCGAATTCCGCTTTCCCTTGTACCTGGTATTCGTTGGCTTTCACACGTTTGCATACGAAGTAATGTGGGAGTTCCTCGCTGAAAGAGATGTACCACCAAAAATCATCAACATCAGAAAGAACTGCACCGAAAGTCAAATTGCATTTCACGTAAAACCACATTCAGCGAACCCATCCCGGTAAGAAATGGATTCAAGCAAGCCCTTATCCTGCTTCCAACGCTATTTAAAATTGTGCTAGATACTCTACACGCCAAAGCTAACAACACATACATAGGCATCAGAGGGACCTTGAAGTAGAGTCTAGAGAGGATGTAGACTATGCAGATGGGAGTCTTCGCTGAAAGAGGTGTATCACCAAAAATCACCAAAATCGGAAAGAACTGTACCAAAAGTCAAATTGCACGTCACATTCAGCGAACCTATTCTGTTAAGAAATGGATTCAAGTAAGTCTGTGTCCTGTGCCCAACGCTGTTTAATAGTCTGCTAGATGCTCTAGTCTCCAACGCTAACAACACTCAGAAATGCATTAGAGGGACCTTGAAATCGAGGCTAGAGAGGATATAGACCAAACAGATGATATTTGTCTGCTGAGTCAGTAAACGAAGATGATAAAATCTACAGGATGACGCGAATACGATGGGCTTTATAATAAGCAACAGTAAGACAAAAGGAACTCATACAAAGACACGAATCGTTAATATCTTATTCATCAACAATACCGGTATCCAAAGAGTTGTAACTTTAGATTTTTGGGAAGCGTCAGAGACAACATCTGAGCAATAGAGAGGGATGTTATATATAGAATGCAGAAGGCATGAGCAGCTTTTCAGAACCCCCAACAAACTCTGGGTTTGAAGAATATACTCATAGAATATCAAAATACGTCTATCAAATACAAATTTTAAATTGGACCTGCTGTATGGCTGTCGTGTTTGGAAAACTACCAATTACCTACAAGTCTCTAGAAATAAATGCTACACAGAATCCTACGAATTTTCTGGCTCGTTCAGATTTTCAATGAAGACTTGTGGGCAAGAACGAAAGATTGACTTGGAAAAACACCTTAGGAAGTGAGAATGCCTAATCCATAAATTTTGTATACCGACAGACTTCACAAGAAATGTCGTAGAGTAGAACTTCAAGGCAGCAGGGAAAAAGGCATACCGAAAATTTCCAGGAGGAGAACAGTCTTGAACGAGGTTACTGAAATAGGAAAATCCTGGAATGAACTCAAGCTCATTGCTAGAAAAAGAATTAGGTAGAGAAATCTCATGAAGGTCCTATGTTCCAACAGATGGAATGATAGGAGCACGCGACCGATATCGCAAGAAAAGCTCTAGAGTGTGGAATCCTCAAGGCAGGAGGGGAAGAGGCTAACCGAAAATCTTCAAAGGGACAATAGTCTTGAAGGAGAATAAGGAAATAGAAAAATTCCCGAACGAACTCAAGCTCATTGCTAGACATAATGTTAGATGCAGGATCTCGTGAAGACCCTACTTTCAAACTGATGGAATGTTCGGAAAATGATTCGACAATGCAAAAAATATTCGTGAGTGGTACCCCCAAGGCAGCAGGTGAAGAGACCAACCGAAAATCTTCAAGGGGACAACAGTCTTGAAGGAGGTTAAGGAAATAGAAAAATCCTGGAACGAACTCACGCTGATTGTTAGGAAAGGTATTAGATTAGGAATCTCGCGAAGGCCCTACGTTCCAGCTGATGGAATGGTGGGAAAATGTGACAGACATCGCAACAATGCCCTAGAGTGGAATTCCGAATGCAGACATCGCAACAATGCCCTAGAGTGGAATACATCAGGGGGATACAGTCTTGAAGGAGGCTAAGGAAGTGGAAACATCCTGGAACGAACTCAAGCTCATTGCTAGATGTAGCGATAGATGTAGGAATCTCGTGGATACCCTATGTTCCAACTGAAGCTATGATGGGAAAGCATAAATATTTCTGTACACGTATGACAAGAGAAGTCGGGATTTTAAAAGTATGTACGTAAACAGCTGTATGCTGTATGAGACCGTCATTGTTAACTTGAATGCACAAATTCAAAGTAATATAGGGTGCATCGAAGAGTGTGGCTTTTTTAGTAGTACCTAGTCATTAAAGCGACTCTTCGTCTAAAATCTGACGAATTCTACCGTACACAATTTATGAATGGTGTAATACTACAGCATTCATAAATTGTCTTGTCACTGGCATTTTATCAGTGCTTTTATTATTTTTGATATAGTAAGGCATTTAAATTTAGGTTTTTTATGCAAATAAAAGTATTCAATATCAAAGACATTTTTCTTGCACTTCCGGCTTCTCTGAAAATGACTCTAACTTGCTTATTCTAGATATACCATCCTGTGTAAGTATATTTTTTAGAAACTGCATTAAATGTTGGCAACAACTACAGTTTAATTGTTGTATGACAACTTGAACGAGCAACAATTGTCTTGAAACACATCAATTTAATACATTTGTAAACATTTTCAAAGACTAACTACGCTAAAGAATAAAGTTTTGTTTATTTATTCTGCTATGATCGTATGGATTAAAAAATATTTAGTGGTTAGTTTTGAATTGTAAAAGCTTTGGAAATTTGTTATTTTCGTATTGGTTGTTATAATCAACAATTTTATTCATTATAAAATAGTTAGGGATATTAAATTAGTTTAAATTTATTGCAATTAGATGAGAGGTTTTTTAACGAACGAGCGTTAAAGTAGAAATATTTGAAAATCGTAGCAGCCTGGATTTTCTGCCGAGTTTTTCAAAATAGATTTTTTTCAAACCCTGAAAAAATATTTACTATCCGTTTTTACTTTCGGATCATCTTAAGATCTGCAATTATGGATCGTCACAGACGATGTAGACTGGCATTTTATAATGTCCAAAATGCCCAATTTCACCAAAATATCGAAAAACATTCAATCATAATACATTCCCGTACTTAGAATATGGCAAAGTTAAAATTGTACATCTCTCGTAGTTCTGCAGCAACGTTTATTAGAAGTTACTTCTTTGCATTTACACCTCCTAAAGTGTTGTTGCTTTCTTACCATTTCCGCGGTGAGCTTTCCTCTTAAGCAGATTAAATATTGTGGTTGAATGCTAAAAGGAATTAGTGCTCCGAATAGACGTTTGAAAGTGTAACATTTTAAGTTGTGGTTTACTTCTCCGCATAAATCTTTTCGGAATTACATTTTCTAAAACGATAAGCTCGTTGGTATCAGCCCAAAGTGAAACGCAAAAGCATCCGTGTTCTAAGTGCCACTTTATCTTGCAAAAGTGGTCCTGAATTGATGATTATGAGCGTTTTCATTACGCCGACTTCATCGCGACTGATAAAAATGCGAAATTAACCACGGGGTGGAGGCTTTTAAAGGACGCCCAGTATTATTCAAGTTTCGAGTAATAAAACTAATAAAAAGCAGTAGCGGCGCGAAATAATGGCTTCACCTCGTGCCCCAATATGTAAAGGAGGTAACTTATACACCCGACTTCTAAAAGAATGTATAATACACAATATTGAATTTTAAAAGAACGCCAGGACCAGAAAATTCGTAATCATATATCTTTTTGATGCATGGGTTCGGGGTTTAGATTCTGACATCTGCCATACAAATCCTGGCTTTTCGGCGAGAAACGAACGAAAAATGCGGCAGGTCGAACGCTCTATTGAATTATCTGTGATAAATATTGGCAGAAAAGAATTACGATTGGTGAACCCTAAAGAATTATTATTATGTCTGCTTCTGCGTACACACATCTGGATATTAAACGCGTTTTATGAAAATCAGACTCGTCTACGAATTTAACAACAATATAATAAACACAGAAATTAAAATATTTTTTGTATAAATTACAATTTATGAGGTTGGCATGCAGATAATAAGTTTTATCCACCAAAAAGTTTGTTATTAAAGGGTAAACACCCTTAGGGATTGCTGCTTTTGACGGTTTGCTTTGGTTGGGTTCTGTGAGCTTGAAAAATCGTGTTTAAGATGTCTTTTTTGTTACAGATTCTGAATGTATGGTTCTACATTGACACTGCCAAAATTTAAACGTAAGTATCAGAATATTTATACAAAATTTTACGTTTTTAAAAGTGTGTGTTATAATAAAGTTCTAGTAACCAGATCAGCATGCTGCCGACATGCTCGACTCCATTAAGCTGTAGGTAATTTCTAAGTTTCCACTGTTACAGACCAAAATGTTCTTGAGAATCTGAACTTTGTTAGGTTGGTGAAATAACCACTTAAATACAAGCCACCGGCAAATTAAATTCCTTTTTGCAAAACTGTTGGAAAGGGAATTAAAATTATAGTTGAAACTATTTACTACGCTGTCTAAAATGTTACTATGAAGGTGAAGCCACACAGACCAAAAACGTTCTTAAGACAGAGGGCTGTTTAAGGTTGGAGTAGCGATCATTTAAGGATATGAAACAAGAAACGAACTCTGTACTGGTTACTGCACACAATGCTCATAGATATTTTTGAAAATTCAAACTAGGATATTTCAGGTTTCCAAACTCTGTTTAACAATAAAATATCATTGTTGCAGGCCAAAACGCCCTTGAGAATCTCGTCCCTGTTAGGTTGGCGCAATAATCATTTACTGATATGGCATCGGAAAATCTATTATTCATAATATTAGAAACTAATATTTAATTTGAAGCTATTACGCTTTCAAAAGTTTTATTATGCTGTTGAAATTCCACAGATCAAAATTTGAGATGTTTGAATCTTTTAGGTTAGATTGATAGTCGTTTAAGGTTACGAAACGAGGAAAAAAGCTCTTTACTCGTAACTCGCTACAAAAAAAGCTAAATCAAATCTTTTTAAATTTAACCTAGGAAATTTCAGCTCTTCAAAATCTGTTTTCAATAAAATCTTGAGAATCTCGTCCCTGATAGATTGGTTCAATAATCATTTAATGATAAGCAATCGGAAAATAAAATCCATTATTCCCATAGTTATTACCATAGTTATTAAGATTCCAACTGAAGTTATTACACTTTCATAAATATTACCATAAATATGAAGCACCACAAAACAAAATTTTCTTGAGATGTTTGGTCCTTTTAGGTTAGATTAATAGCCATTATAAAATAAGAAACAAAAGGCTTTACTCTAACTCGTCAAAAAGTTAGTAGAAAACCAACGTTATTTTTAAAAAATTTAAATTCGTAAATTTCAACTTTCCCAAATCTGATTTACAATAAAATGCAAGCGTTACAGGTCAAAATGCTCTTGAGGTGGTTGGCCTTTTTAGGTTGGACTAATAGTCATTTAAGATTATGCAACAAGAAAGAAAATTCTTTACTCGTAACGCGCCACAAGGCTAGTAGAAAAATAACTCAAATTTTTAAAAATTTAAACTCGTAAATTTCAACTTTCCAAAATCGGATTTACAATAAAATGCAAGCGTTACAGGTCAAAATGCTCTTGAGGTGGTTGGCCTCTTTAGGTTGGACTAATAGTCATTTAAGATTATGCTACAAGAAAGAAAATTCTTTGCTCGTAACGCGCCACAAGGCTAGTAGAAAAATAACTCAAATTTTTAAAAATTTAAACTCGTAAATTTCAACTTTCCAAAATCGGATTTACAATAAAATGCAAGCGTTACAGGTCAAAATGCTCTTGAGGTGGTTGGCCTCTTTAGGTTGGACTAATAGTCATTTAAGATTATGCTACAAGAAAGAAAATTCTTTGCTCGTAACGCGCCACAAGGCTAGTAGAAAAATAACTCAAATTTTTAAAAATTTAAACTCGTAAATTTCAACTTTCCAAAATCGGATTTACAATAAAATGCAAGCGTTACAGGTCAAAATGCTCTTGAGGTGGTTGGCCTCTTTAGGTTGGACTAATAGTCATTTAAGATTATGCTACAAGAAAGAAAATTCTTTGCTCGTAACGCGCCACAAGGCTAGTAGAAAAATAACTCAAATTTTTAAAAATTTAAACTCGTAAATTTCAACTTTCCAAAATCGGATTTACAATAAAATGCAAGCGTTACAGGTCAAAATGCTCTTGAGGTGGTTGGCCTCTTTAGGTTGGACTAATAGTCATTTAAGATTATGCTACAAGAAAGAAAATTCTTTGCTCGTAACGCGCCACAAGGCTAGTAGAAAAATAACTCAAATTTTTAAAAATTTAAACTCGTAAATTTCAACTTTCCAAAATCGGATTTACAATAAAATGCAAGCGTTACAGGTCAAAATGCTCTTGAGGTGGTTGGCCTCTTTAGGTTGGACTAATAGTCATTTAAGATTATGCTACAAGAAAGAAAATTCTTTGCTCGTAACGCGCCACAAGGCTAGTAGAAAAATAACTCAAATTTTTAAAAATTTAAACTCGTAAATTTCAACTTTCCAAAATCGGATTTACAATAAAATGCAAGCGTTACAGGTCAAAATGCTCTTGAGGTGGTTGACCTTTTTAGGTTGGACTAATAGTCATTTAAGATTATGCAACAAGAAAGAAAATTCATTACTCGTAACGCTCCACAAAGCTAGTAGAAAGCTAATCTAAGTTTTTAAAACTTTAAGACAGGTAATTTCTGATTTCCAAGATTTGTTTTATAATAAAATACCAACGGTACAGGCCATAATGCTGTTGAGATTCTCGTCACTGTTATGCTGCGGCAATAATCATTTGATGATGATAAGCCATAGAAAAATAAAATCTCAACTAAATCTGATTTTCAATAAAATACAAACGTTACACGTGAAAATGCTCTTGAGATGTTTGGCCTTTTTAGGTTGGACTAATAATCATTTAAGATTATGCAACAACAAAGAAAGTTCTTTACTCGTAACGCGCCACAAAGCTAGTAGAAAGCTAATTTAGATTTTGCAAAATTTAAACTAGGAAATTTCAGGTTTCCAAAATCTGAATTACAATAAAATGCAAACGTTACAGGTCAAAATGCACTTGAGGTGGTTGGCCTTTTTATGTTGGACTAATAGTCATTTAAGATTATGCAACAAGAACGAAAATTATTTACTCGTAACGCGCCACAAAGCTAGTAGAAAGCTAATTTAAATTTTTTAAAATTTAAATTAGGAAATTTCAGGTTTCCAACAGCTGATTTACAATAAAATGTAAATGTTACAGGTCAAAATGCTCTTAAGGTGGTTGGTCTTTTTAGGTTGGACTAATAGTCATTCAAGATTATGCAACAAGAAAGAAAATTATTTACTCGTAGCGCGCCACAAAGCTAGTAGAAAGCCAATTTAAATATTTAAACTAGGAAATTTCAAGTTTCTAAAATCTGATTTACAATAAAATGCAAACGTTACAGCTCAAAATGCTCTTGAGGTGGTTGACCGTTTTAGGTGGGACTAATAGTCATTTAAGATTATGCAATAAGAAAGACAATTTTTACTCGTAACGCGCCACAAAACTATCAGAAAGCTAACTTGAATTTTAAAAATTATAATTAGGAAATTTCAGGTTTCCAAAATCTGATTTACAATCAAATGCATGGTGGTTGGCCTTTTTAGGTTGGACTAATAGTCATTCAAGATTATGCAACAAGAAAGAAAATTCTTTACTGGTAACGCACCACACTGCTAGTAGAAAGCTAATTTAGCTTTTGAAAAATTTGTACTAGGTAATTTCAGGTTTCCAAAATATGATTTACAATAAAATGCAAGCGTTACAGGTCTTGCTCTTGAGAGTATCGTCATCGTTAGGTTGGCGAAAAATTATTTAACGATAAGCCATCGGAAAATAAAATCTATCATTCACAAAGCTATTAGAAAGGACATTAAAATTCAAATTGAAGCAAGTACTATTTTAAAAATATTGCAATAAAGTTGAAATACCACATACCAAAATCGTTTTGAGACGGTTGACGATTTTAAGTTGTAGTAATAACGATTTCAGGCTATGAAACAAGAAAAATAAACTATTTACTCGTTACTCCTCACAAAGCTAGTAGAAACCCAATTAAAATTTTTGAAAATTTCAGCCATGAAATTTCAGGTTTTCAAAATCTGCTTTAAATAAAATGCAAGCATTACATGTCAACATGCTCTTGAGAATCTTGTGCTTGTTAGGTTGGCGAAATAATTATTTAATGATGAGCCATCGGAAAATAAAATCATCATTCACAAAGCTATTATAAAGGACATTAAAATTCTAATTGACGCAATTACTCTTATAAAATTTTACAATAAAGGCAAAATACTACATACTAAAATTCTCTTGAGATGGTTGACGCTTTTAGGTTGGAGTGATAATGATTTTAGGTTATGAAACAAGAAAAATAAACTAAACTACTCAAAAATGAATAGGGATATTGATTAAGTGTAAGACATTTAAAGGGAATACCAGTTGCATTTATAATTAGAGCTGGGCAGATAAGCTGTAAAGATGGAGCATATATGCTCTAAAATATGCTACAGAAAGTACCTTATATATGCTTTAATATATGCTATAAAATTTTTTATATGCTGCAGAAATTTTCATGTTTCTTAAAGGATGTTCAAATAAAAACAAAGGTTAGTACAATAATCTTTAATAATAAAGAACAGAACACAAATACAACATATTAAACAAACTTTTAATTATAAACTAATGAAAAACTATTTATTAGTTATTTATTACAATAAATAATCATATGGTTTTCTATGTTATCTACTAAAAAACTTTGACGTTTGTCTTGTAATATATTTTTACACATGGAATAATTTCTTTCGACATCACAAGAAGTAACAGGGCAATATTTAAATAAATGTGATTTTTCAATAGCAACATTTTGTTCAGTGTAACCAAAA
>JABXWE010017351.1:0-13546 GCA_014611495.1 Limonius californicus
TTAAAATCGAGCCTCGTCATAGTAGCAACGATACTCCTCAGTGTACAAACTGCCAGCGCATAGGACATACTAAAAATTACTGCCACCTTCCAGCTAGATGTGTCAAGTGCACCGGACTGCATCATTACTCAAAATGCACAAAAACACGCGCACAAAAACCACAGTGTATCAACTGTAATGGCGATCACCCAGCCAATTACAGAGGCTGTCCCTACTATATGACAGCAAATAAGAAGACTACAACCAGACCACGTACTATAGAACAAAACTCTAAACTGTACAAGTACGCAACTCCAGGCACCACTTATGCACATACAACATCAGAACAAACCTCAACTAATAACCCACAGCCATCTCCCTCTCATCTTCCACAATCGTTCTTTATTGAAATTTTTCAAGCCATCTGGAACATGTTAACACCATTCCACCAACAAATTAAGACATTCATTTTCTCCCTTATCCCTTCTCTCCTCAATGGATAACGTCCCATCCAAACTAATATCACAACTCATCATCTGTAACTACAATGCTGATGGAATAGTCAAACAAAGAGCATTAATTATTGCTTTCTTAGCTAGGCATAACGTAGATATACTAATTGTCTCCGAAACACACCTAGCAAAAGACGAACAATTCAAAATACCTCGATACAATATTTACCGAAAGGATCGTATAACAAACTTTGCGGCAGGAGGTGTCGCTATATTAATAAAACACTCACTGTCTGCCACCTCGTACGAATTAGAAGGCATCACTAATCTAGAAGCAGTAGCCATTAAATTGGAAACTAAAAATAACCAACACGTAATTATTGCAGCAGTATACAAACAACCAAATCAGAGGCTACTTGAAGCTGATATAGCAGCGTTATTCCAAAGCAATACCCCTACATTAGCCATTGGCGATTATAACTCGAAAAACACCCTATGGGGCTGCACCAGCAATAATCCTAGTGGAATCAAGTTAAACACCTATCTCTCCAATCATGCCATTCAACTTTCAGCTCCTACAGAACCAACTCATTATCCCTACCGAAGGGATCATCGCCCTGATATACTCGACATCTGCTTAATTAAGGATTTCTCCCTTCCATTATCACAAACTGTATTAATGGAGTTAGACTCAGACCACCTTCCAACTATAATAACGTTTCAAGACAGTCCGATACTGAAACACAATTTCCCCAGATTAATCAAGGGATATATTGACTGGAAACTGTTCCAAGAACTGATAAGTGAAACAACTACCTGTCCCGCCTCCATAAAATCAGCAGAAGAAATCGACGCACATATCACAGAACTCAACTCAGCAATAACTAACGCCGTAACGCAAGCAACTACTACTCCGTTTAGGCGCAAAGTAATCAATGACAAAGATACCCCCGCGCATATCACGGCTCTCATTAAGATTAAAAATAGGCTCAGACGCATCTGGGCTAGAACAAGAGATCCTCTTCTTAAGGCACAATTCAATCGCGCCACGCGTGAGGTTAAATCTGCTCTAGACAGTTACAGATTCAACAAGTACAAACAGTACATCTCGGAACTGCAACCCAGAGATGCCACAATGTGGCAAGCTACAAAAAGGATACTCAAGCAGCAGCCTCAAATTTCTACCATTCAAATCAATGACCAAGCATACACCACAGACTCAGAAAAGTGCGATATCTTCTCTACTCACTTGGAACACACTTTTTCCACACATATATCAGACACTAATGAAGAGTTTGCAAATGAAATAATAACGGAGATAGCCACTAACTTCCCATCTGACCCAGGATTAATAGTATCTACAACTCCGGAAGAAATACAGTCATACATCGACAAGCTACCTATGAAAAAATCGCCTGGACACGACTTAATCCCTAACGTAGCTATTAAAAACTTTCCTAGAAAACTGATCACGTTTTTTGACCATTTTATTCAACGCCTGTTTACGATTAGGGTACTTTCCAACCACGTGGAAGCACGCTCACGTTTTACTTTTTCCAAAGCCTGGAAAAAATCACAAAGACCCAGCTAACTATCGGCCAATAAGTCTGCTGCCGACACTATCAAAATTGTTTGAAAAAGTGATTCTCGACCGCCTCTGCTCATTTCTCGACCGCAAGGAAACTCTACCACCTTTTCAGTACGGATTCCGTAAAAAGTATTCGACCGTCCACCAGCTATCTCGAATATCAGAACTGATTGAAAAGGGCTTTGAAAACAAACAGCATACTGTAGCGATATTTCTCGATGTAGCCCAAGCGTTTGACCGAGTGTGGACCAATGGACTACTATATAAAATGCTCAAGATTACTACACCTACTTATCTGTTATGCATAATTAAATCGTTCCTATCCGACCGTTCTTTTGCAGTGCGAATTAACTCAACACTCTCCAAAAATAAGAATATAACCGCTGGAGTGCCCCAGGGCTCAATATTAGGTCCTACGTTGTTTAACATATTTGTTCACGACCTGCCAGTGCCTAATAACTCGACTGTAGCTATGTATGCAGACGACACAGTGTTACTTTCCCAGAACATGGATATATTAACAGCCGTTCAGCAACTGCAAGAGAGCTCCACAGCTCTTATTAATTGGTTCAACATATGGTGCATTACTCTCAATACAACTAAATGTGAAACAAAGATCTTCACCTTACGACGACCGGCATTACCACCTAACATAACTGTAAATAATCAGCAAATTGAATGGAACCCCACAGATAGCGCTGTTAAGTACTTAGGAGTATATCTCGATAAAAAACTCAATTGGGCTCTTCATATCAACAAAAAATTAAATCAGGCATACACAAGATTAGCAATGCTCTATCCCGTACTTAACAAAAAGTCTACCCTGAAACAAGAAGTTGGTATACTGATATACGAGTCCATTTTGAGACCAATAATTCTCTACGCTTGTCAAGTTTGGGGATCAACATCCAACACACACCTCACAAAACTACAAACATTTCAGAACAAAGTTATCAGGATAATTTTTAACGCACCGTGGTTCACTCGCAACTCTCAACTTCATCGCAAAGCAGGTATATCCACAGTCCATGAAACAATAAAAAACCATACTAAAAAATATTTTAATAACATCTCTGAGTGCTTGAGCGCAACAAATTATAACACCGGAGCAAGGCACATACACACTAGATTAAAACGAAAACTTCCTCAAGACATTTACTTAACATCATCAAGTGAAAGTGACTAAGTGCCCTAGTTAATCTATTGTAATATTAGAGAGGTGTTTAGCCAGTAGTTCCTATGTAATTATAACTATTTAATGTACAACCAAACAGTCATGTATAGCGACTTCCGCTGATCTGACTTAAATTTATAATAAAAAAAAAAATTGCAATATATTCTCTTTTATAAACTGCCCATTTCAAGCATTTCTATCAGTATAAAAAATATTATCGGGTATAGTTGTGTATGCTAACTTTGATAATAGCACGAATAAATTACATCAGTTGTAATAAAAGCGTGTGGTAGTCAATTTTGTGTCATGCTGTTTCGCTAAATCTAAATTGAAGGTATGTTCCCTAATAGTATAACTTTAGGATATTCACAAAAATCTAGAAAATATCCACTTGTTCCTATGTTTTAAAACAACCTGTATAGAGATTATTATTGACCCTATTGGCAAATTACGGCAAATGGTTTCGTTTGGTTTTTATTTATTTCATCTATATGTGGCCATAGAGGCCACAAAACTCCACAAAATCATTTATTAAATAGCGAAACTTGTCAATGAGGATATTTAAATTTTGGCAGCGAATCCTATCGCGATGAATCGTGCAGCAGCAAATCGTGCTTCTGCGAATGGCGAAGTCTTCGTTGAAATGTTTTCAGCAAAGTGTCAGTTGGCGAATGGTCCTCGGCGAATGGTCTTCGGCGAATAGTACTGGTCCCTGTTTGGATATTCCACTCTAGTATGATGTGAATTCCTGGAACCTTAAATTCACTTCACAGTTTCAATGATAATCCTATCCTATTTAGTTTTCTACTCGTTTCTTGTGTAAACAAATATAAAATTATACGAAATGGCGCAATTAGAATAAGCACAGCATCACTCACGTTACACGTACAAAGTACCTTACAACTGGAAATACCAACTTTCTTCTTCTCTAAGTAATAGTAATCCTAATTTTTCGCGTCATATTAACCGAAGAAGGTGGCTCAGCGGTAGAGCGTTTACCTTTCATACGGGAGGTCTTGGTTTCGAACCCTCGGGCTGTCTGTCCTGACTCAGATTTTTCGTGGTTTTCCTGGGTCATACAGGTAAATGCTGGGACAGTATAATCCACTAATTTCCATTATCCAATTTTCCTGGTTTTTCCTATCCTTACATTGTCATTACTTGCTGAGGAGGGGTTTAGGGTAGCGGTGCGGAACCCGACTGAGGAATAAACCGAAGTTGATTCTCCATTTTCCTACGTCATATTAATATAAACAGTACAACGGTTACCATTATCACCTTTCATTCTTCGCATTGATTGTACTAAAATTGTTAATTGTAAATATAAACGTGTTACGGTTTGAAGAATTTAAGGAAATTATTGGAATCTTGGATAATGTCATAATTCGGGTATTGTTATTACTTTCGCGAAGAACGAGCTGGACGTATGCGACTACAATATACATAGGAAAACATCGTCTCTAGTGATGATGTCTTCTGTTTAAGTTATATATTTTTTCTTTGGTTTGTTTTCGTCCAAGAGCAATAAAATTGTTTGCATGCATTTCTTTGTTTGCATTTTAACTAAGTTCTATTCTATCAAGTGGAATCTGCTATGATATCAAACTCTGGTTCGCTAATATCCGTGAAAATGGCGCACATCTTGATGGCTCGTTGATGTGCCAGAAAGCGGAATATCTTGCGAAAAATATGGGAAATTTTGTAACAACGAAAGGTAGGTTCCACCGTTTATGTTGATCAATCGGTTATTGTTATCAAAAACCTCTAGTCCCGATATGATCACATTAAGCGGCGTTCACTGTATTTACTTATTAGAAAATCACTATAATATTGTTACATTTGTTGCAGTATCAATATCCAAGGTGTAATGGTGTACCAATTACTGAAAAATTTATTGAGGTTACAAGCACACCAGAAGATTACAACGAAACGAGAACTAGAAGACTAATTAAAATTCAGGAAGTACTAAACAAGGTACCCAAACTTCGAATAAAACTACAGATGATTAGAATTTATAGATAAGAAAAAAGGAATCGTTTAGATTCAAATTGAAAGTCCACTCTCAATGAGAAAAATTAATAAAATGCATCATTACTGCAGAAGTATTATAACCGTTAAATAATTAAGCTGACAAGACGAATTTCTTAGGTAAAGATTAACGAGTTCGGGTAATTTTTGTTAATTAAAAGGCAATATATATTAATTACAAGAAATTTAAGTTATCCTCTGTAGATTTATAGCAATTGCTTCCACTTTTGTTTAGAATCTATTAAGCTTCCCCTATAGCTGCTTAATTGTATTTCGAAACATATAATATTCTACCCTTATAATTAATATATGTAATTATATTTTGTAAAGTGAAAGCTTCTACTGTGGCGAGTTTTAATTAAGAGGTATATCTTGATTAGATTTTAACCACGTTCACTTAGTATTAAACGGGTTTCGCTTGCCGCTTCCACGGATATGTAGCAAAGGAAACAGCATGAAAATGGGGTAACCACGTCTGCTACATTGCGAATTTCTTTTATTAATATTCATTTAACGTCTCTAAAAGGAATTTTAATTGGTGGTAAACAATTGGAATCGATATTCAGAGTAAGAATAATGTATTATACATTAATGCTATTGTCATTCATATTTTCCTACAAATCTAAATCCACGAAACAACTTTCATTCTGGTCATTTGACAGATTTTTCGGATTTCCATATTTTTCTCAGAAAGAACAGCCTACATGATTAACAAATGTAATTTGTTAATCTGTTGTCACCCCTTTAATCTTTACTACATACAAAAATTGGTTTTATTACAAAAACAACATCGCAACTCCACCACTGCTTAGGTAGAAAATTAACAAGTTGACAGATACTAGTATCCCGGAAACCCAATCGAAGAAGGAGTAGGTTCAAAACAATTAATTAATTAATAGGCGCCACCAACTTATAATTTTCTAACATCGTCCAAGGTGGTAAATGAGAAGTCGGACCCCAAGATAGATAATTACCTACCTTTATATCTACCTATCTGTCCTTTACGTATACTTAAATCCAAATAATTCGTCGTAAAATGAAAGACAAGTTGCAACCAAATCTCTGTTTACTTAATAAAACAACAAAACCCAATCACAGTTCTAATATTTCTATGCAAGAACAATGAATGATTTAAAATAAATTAGTAGTCCCAATTTTACGTTACTAGAACGGAATATAACGAAACTTAAATTGCCAACACTCAAACAATTTTTCGGACTTTCATTGCGCTACACAACAATATACTAGAAATTTTTAGCGCATTTCCTAACTTCGAAAGCCTTCGCGTCACGAATTCATGCGTGATCAAACGATCAAAAACTATCGTCAAGGCGTGAACTCTTACAAACGCAATATCAACCCACTATTGGAGTACCCTGTATATCTGATTTACGTAAAATTGGAATATAGAATATTACAATAGTATTTCATATGTACACATATCCCCAATTAAAGCCCCAATGACACAGTTCTGTGACCCCAATCAATTAATAAATTAATTCTTAAATAACCATAAAGAAATTGTAAACAACAAGACAAGGTTATACAGTTTTTAAAATGTCCTTCCCTTGATCAAGATGGGGCGGCAATCAGCTCGACCGTACACCAGACTCACTACCTATAGACCTAGGCGTCCACTCGGTTCTGGAAAAAACCTCCCCAAGGTTACTCGACGATGACAGCGTATCAATTTGAACAATACGTATAAATGTAGAATTTTTCTAATACGTCGCCTTAAGTTCTGGAAGTTCAGCCGTACGAATTTTGCCTAAATTAAATTTATCTGAGATTAGAATTAAGGTTCGAGAAATTAAGACAAGACAAACATTTTCTGATCATAACCAACTCACCAGTAGATGGGCACTGGCCTATCACCAAAAATATCTTCTTAACGGAGTAACTTCTATATTGGAAATAAATTCCTGGGGATTTGCTTCCCTACAACTATGCGTAGTGACTCTCAAAGCGGAAAACTAATTCCCAATCGACAAATGATTTCAATAAATCATTCACTATTCACAATATACTTCCGGTAAGGTTGGCAATGGTTAACCCACTGACTTAATTACGACAACTGTCTTTAGAATCTCCTTCCCCCCCGAACTTTTGAAACTTTAAAACGCCTTGCGTCGACTTGACAGAAAAGGTAACTTCGAAATATTAAAAATTCCTATAAGCTTGAGAATAGCTAAATATGTATAAAGGGTTTCCTTCTTTTAGGCGCGGAAATCGTTACACGTTAGTACATAGATTGCACGATTTAAAATAAAGAATAAAGCTATAAAAATGAACTGTAAATTTACCAACCATAACCTGTATCCATTTTTCAAAACCAAAGTAATAAAAAATGATTTGCTTATAGTTGATACGTCCGAAGAACGTTTAACCAATTATCAATAGTACAAGTAGAAAGTAATATGATGAATATATTTTAGTAATAATAATAGACTCAATTTCAAAATATTGAAGTAACAAAACGAAATAAGTTGATTCAATTATTCGAACTTTGCATTAATCAAAATTATTTTATTTTTAATGATTTAATTTATCTTCAGGGAGACGGTTTACCAATGGGAAGTTCAATTTCACCACTTTTAGCTAATACGGCTGCCATGGGCTAGAGGTTAGCGCGTTAGACTTCTACGCTGAAGGTCCTGGGTTCAATTCCCGGCACCGGAACATCGGATTTTTAACGGCCGTTCTCCCTCGCAAGGCAATGGCAAACCAGCGAGGTATTCTGCCTAGTAAATCTTCTGTGGAGTAAAAGTGTTTACACTTCCCGTGGTTCGGAGCCCACGTTAAACTGTAGGTCCTCTATGTCTGCGACACTCTAAAAACGCGCAACACAGGCATAGGAGAGAAGATCGCTACATCTCGTAAGAAATAACGCACTCTAAGAAGAAACTAATATAAGAGCAGCCTTCTAAGTTTTTACAAAAACTGGGAAAGAAAAAAAATTTTTTAGAACAAACTGTTTTATTGCTTTTCAAAATATTCGCCTTTAAGATTTAGACAGTTTTGCATGCGTTCAAACCAATTCTCGAAACAGCTTTTCCACTCTGAAGTTGATATCTCAAAAGTTTGGTTTTTGAAGACTTCAACGGGTGATGTGGGGTGATGAAAATCGCTGTCCACGCATTTTTTGTGTGACATTCGGGAACACACAGATGTCGTTAGGCGATAAAGCAGGTGAATGAGACATTAATTCGATGTTTTTCTCCTTCAAATAATCAATTGTTTACGTGCAGTGTGGTAGCTGGCATTGTCATGATGAAGAATGATGTCTGCAGTCTTCGATATGCCTAAGGATGCCTCTATCTCACTGTAAGTCACATGCCGGTCTTCTTCAATCATGTTGCGCACAGCATCGATGTTTTTCGAAATAACAACCGATTTTGATCGACCTTTACGAAATTCATCACTGACGGAAGCACGACCACGACGAAATTCTGCAAACCAATTGTAAACAGTCTTTTCTAATGGTGCTTGATTACCAAAAGTTGAACAAAGCGATTCTATGTATTGTTGTTGAGTTAGGTCTTTACTAAAATCCTAAATAATCATCCACCGAAAACCTGCACGTGCGATTTTCATTTTTTTCACATAATTACTTTTTTAAACGCTCACTGTAAACAAACTACACGGTCGATTTCTAACCTGCCACTGTACACAATAACAAATATCAAATTTTACGAAAATAGTAATCACACATCTCAATAGCGCCACCTAGTTGTCGTTAATAAAAACTTAAAAGGCTGCTCGCGAATATGTATGGAGCATAGAATCAAATCAATTTCCGAAAATTATATTTTGGTTCCCTTACGTTGATAATATTTTAGCATGTTTTAACAGTTCAGTTGAGTTCATTGATGATTTCTTCACGTTGATGAATACTCTACACTCAAACATAAACTTCACATTAGAAACAGAACAAAATAGATGTATTAATTATTTAGGATTAAATATAAAAATGAAATCCAAAACAAACTCGAATACTCTATTTATAGAAAACCTACACCAACAGATATCACAATACCACAGGACTCATGTCACCATAAAACACATACACTAGCAGCATATAGGTTATAGATACATAGAGCTCAAACAGTTTCTCTAAGTAACAGTGATTACGCCAAAGAGATTTCGATTATTAATCAAATTGCACACAGTAATAGCGGCAACACAAAATTGATAGACACACTAATCAAAAAGAAAGATTATAAATTAGCAATGCAAAGAATGTAGACAAGCTGAAGGACCCCGGAAGAAAGATACCAACAAATACTAGTCAGAAGAATAAAGCAACTAGAAAATAGAACGGAAACAGAAGAAGAGAATGGGAGAACATGAAAGAAGTTATCAAAAAAACGGCTGAAGAAATTATTGGTACCAAAAAAATACAGAGAAATTAGTGGTTTGATAACGAGTGCATGCAGGCCATAGAGAACAGAAAAAGTCACTCACAACAAAATACGGGACAAGTTAAAACACACTTTGAAGAAGCCAGTAAACAAGCTAGAACATTGCTTAAAAGGAAAAAACGAAAACTAAAAGAACAAGAACTAACAGAAATAGAAGAAAAGATAGGAGAAAATGAAATAAAGAAAGCACATAATGAGATAAGATATTTCCAAAAAGGGTACCAGTCCAGAACAAGCATGTGTAAAACTAATAACGAGGAAATATTAATAAGCAAACAGGATGCAGCTGATGGATGGAGAGAATATTTTAAAAATCTACTGAATACTGAGATGGAGGAAGTAGAAAATGAGCAAGAAAGCGAAGACGCAGGAAGAAATAGAAATGAAGAAATACCAGAACCAGAGCCTACATATGACGAAATCAGGAATACCATCCGCAAAATGAAGATGAACAAAACACCAGGCGAAGGTAACATCCCAACGGAGCTGCTAAATTCAGGGGGACAGAACCTAGGGAAAAAAATACACCAACTAATTCAAAGAATATGGAGGAATGAAACGACGCCAAAATCATGGAATACAGGAATACTATCGCCAATACATAAAAAGGAGATAAGGCTGTATGCTCCAACTACAGAGGAATCTGCCTGTTCAACGTCCTACAAAATCCTATCGCACATTCTACTGGATAGACTAAACCCGTACGTGGAGAGCAAAATAGGGGATTATGAAGCCGGATTCAGGAAAGGCAAGTCCACGTCAGATCAGATCTTTAACATGCGGCAAATAGCTGAAAAAGGAGGAATATGGAATAGACATCCATAACATCTTCGTGGACTACAAACAAGCGTACGACAGCGTAGGACATAAAGCAGTAATTGAAATCCCATAGAAACTAAAAAAACTTACCTTCCTGACTATCAAAGAGATTCAATATAAGATTAACAGTAGATGGAGAGGAAACACAACCATTTAATTGTAACGTGGGAGTAAGACAAGACGGATGCTCTGTTGCCCATACTATTTAACATGGTTCTAGACACAGTCATAAAGAAAAACCCTATACAGAGTGATAACAGAGTGATAACTATCTCTTCAGAAATCAAAACATAGCTATAAAATGCACTAACGAAAGAAACGTAATTAAGACGTATAGGATGCTAAAAGAAAAATCAGAAGAGTCTTACAATAAATCAAAGAAAAACAAAATACCTAAACATGTCAAGACAGACAGAACAAGAAGAACAAGTAGCTAGGAACATAGGAATAGATAGGGTTAAAAATTTCAGTAATCAATGAAACGAATGGCATAACTGAAGAAATTAAAGTCAGAACATTCACAGTTAACAGGGCCTATTTTGCCATGAAAGATATTTTCAAGTCAAAGCTGATATCAACAAAACAAATTAGATTATAAGAGACAGTAATAATACCCATATTAATATAGGGCTGTGAATCATGGACATTAGTAAAAAAGGAGGAAAGCGACTAAGAGTATTTGAATGGAAAATTCTACGAATGGTTTTTGGGCCAGTTGAAAACGGAGGAGCGTGGTGAAGGAGATACAACGAAGAAATAAGAAGACTCTACAGTGAACCAGGCACACTAAACGTCAATAAACGCTTGCGAATACAATGGGTAGGACATTTAACAAGAATGACACCCAACAATACAACCCAGAGAGTATTTAACAGTGTACCAACAATAATCCGACCAAAAGGGAGACCCCGCACAAGATGGGCACTGGGCAGACAATGTGTTTCGAGACGTCCGAAAATTAAACGTACAAAATTGGAGAAGAATTGCCAAAAACAGAACAGAATGGAGGAAGATTGTTGAGTCGGTGAAGACCCTTGATGGGTGGTAACAACCGAGAGATAGAGAGAGAATTCAAAGAATATATTCAAAAGACCACTCTGAAAATGTAAAATATATTTCATTCCATATTTCGGTGATATATCGGAGAAAATTGATAAAATTGTAATCAAAACAAATACATAAAATAATACAATACAATAAAACTAACGATTTGGTCCAATCAGGCATTTACATATTAAATTGTTCAGTGTAATTGGGTATACATAGGTCAAACCATTAAAAATTTTGATACCAGATACAAAGAACGCATACGCTCTTACAAATACACCCAGAAAAACAACATGCATTGACATCACATAATATAATAACATTTTTACACTTCTGTGACGATAAATGTAAATTGATATACTCGAGGCCTTTCAAATTCTCAAACATACTTTAACAAATACACCTTTAATGAATGAGCAAAATGAGCTCATAAATAATGGAATTAATTGTGTAAATATTCAAAACTTAATTTTCCAACTACTTCAAATTTGTAGCTAATTAAATAGAAGAAAAGCGTAGCATAGCTTATATTTTATACAAGAATTTAATTTTAATTTTATTCATAATTGAAAGTGAAAAAATTCATCCTTCTGATATAATATGCAAAAAACAACTTTTCAGGCTCTTAGAGCGTTCACTATGCTTACTATCTATTTTTTACTTTATTTATAGCATCCTCGACACAGCTAAAGGATCGTTATCTGGAAAAGAAACGGCAGGTTTGCTCAATTTATATCTGATTGTGTCAAGAATTTTTCAGAGATAGTTTAAAATCTCTGGCACAAATTTGAACATTTTTATATTTTTAAAAAGTGGACGCGACTGCCTCCCTGTACTTTCCCATACTGGAAACTGTTCATATCATCTTTATTCAACAGTAGAGTTATTTTCCTCAAAACGGTTGTTCAAGCGCTATCCTAAAACCTTGCCTCGTAACGAATAGACTTACAAGGCTTGTAAGAAGTCCCGCCAAATATCTGCGGTGCCCCTTAATTTCCTTTTAATATGCAACCAGGCATACTTCATTCTCTACTATATACGTGATATTGTGCCTGCAAATTGAGTTTGCTGTGATTTTATAACAGACAGACATTTTTTAAAAACCACTTTTTTGGATTCCTAGAGACCCAAAACGGATATTTCAAACAGAACTCGCTATTTAAGTTTATATATAAAAATTCAACGAGGTTTAGTTTTCTTTTTACGGCGAACAATACCTCACATGTCGACATTTTTAAAGCTTAGCATATACAGGGCGCTGACTTTGAATACTTTCCATAGGAAAAATTCATGCATTTGTGGAATTGTTTAATTTCCTGCTCCCCAAGTTGAAAAGCGCATTCGAAACAAGTACGCAAAAGAAGGATTATGTTTACAGATGCTACTTTTATTTTTTAAATATCAAATTAAGTATTAAATACAAAATTTTGATAAATAATTTATAACTTGTTGTTGTAATACCGGTTAAAGAAATGAATGTAGCCCGACAGTATGGCAATGGTTCTGAACCAAAGTGCGCGGGGCTGTCCGTACCGCTAGGCCGTCGCGCGGTCTAACTAGTACCGATCGCTATTGCTACCGAGGTAAAAGTCTCTGGAAATTATATTTTGTAGGGCATAAAAAATCGATTTTTTTATTTTCGCGGAAAAAGATTCTTTGACGCAAACAAATAACAACCGTTAGAATAAAAAAAAATATTTTTCTAAAAAAGAGGGGGGAGCTCCATTACGTACTGAGCGATTCAGTGAAAACCCCAGCTTCCTATCTTTTTTCGTTTATTAATTGAAGGAGTTTGAAGTTTCAAACTACCAAGCTTCGTAGAGAGCGCCACAGGAAAATTACGGATATCTTCAAAAAACATGTCGATAGCCCCTTGCGAGGTCTATCGACATATGAAGTTTAAAAAATTCCTTGGAGCAGTTTTTGAGAAATAATTTTTTGAAAATTTCCAAAATTTTGAAAATTCGTAATTTAGGACCCTTATAATTTTTCAAAAAACTTTTTATATCACCTCATTTTACCCTTCATATACTATTCA